>JAHQIW010001697.1:0-78657 GCA_019055375.1 Parelaphostrongylus tenuis
CCCCCACCTCACAACTCCCCTTTTACCCCCCCCACGACTCATAACATGCCGAAAAAATGTTGGTAAAAATACTTGAAATTTGCGATGAAGGGATAGTTGGTAAATGATCGTTAGTAGTCTCTCACCCGAAGTCTTACTCTTCTTTTGGTGATGATAACAGGTGTTCGAGGAAGCGTGAGGCTCAGGTGCAATATACTAGGGGACTTCTGCGTAGTCTACATGGCTAACTTTGAGAGTTGATTGTAGCACAGACACTTTTATGACCATAAAATAATTGACATCTGGAAAAGGCGCTCTTATTCTCACAGATAGACAACAAATAAGCGCATCAAATTTGGATAACATATTCATTTCCCAAGAATGTTGTTTTAGACTGGAAGATCTTTTGATGCTTGAGACTTCACTGCAAAATATATTCATTGGAGCGCAGCTATGGTGACATTCCATGTTTTATGACTCTAAAGTTCCTCAAATATGCAAACTTTGCTATATAACTTCCAATGAAACCCATCCGTTAAGCGGGCTTGCCTACCTTAAAGGTGATTCGTACATTTATTTCCGTTGAAATATTGCACTAAGAAGGTCTTTTGGTAAAGCTTAGCGCTGAATTCTGCATTTTCAAGCTATAAAGTGACTACTGATAGTCAGTTAAAGAAAAGAAAGTACAACTTTTTGGTTGCACGAAGTTTGAATTCGACGCAACGAGTTTGGAATTGTATAACTTGTTGATTGTTTTCACTTTGTGAGGAGAAAATCTACAGCATTAGTGAAAAGTTGCGAAATCTGAGGACAAGCAATTGCACTCGTTGTCGCAGAAGTGCACCTCAACGTAAATGCAGACTATATCAAGGCCTGCTTTTACTATAAATCAAAAATCTTCCGTTTAAATATCTTTGAAATTTATGCATTGTAAACGTGTGCCACTCAACTAAAACCTTACGATTTTGCGGGAAAATTGTGTAAAATGTGATGGAAATACGCTATTATCTCTAGGGCAGTTTTTTTTTACTGAATAGTAGGAACATTTAGGGTCACTGAATGTTTTGTTACTAGAAATAAGCTTGTAGAAGTTCTTTGAATAATGATCTACCTTTTTGTTGCAGCAGCACCTTCTTAAGGCCAGAGTTTTCCTATATAATTTGCAAAAACGGTCAGTGTTAAGTTTAAACATCGAGCCGATTACACCAAATGCTAGGCGTTATTTCTTTGTTTGGTAGAGCTTACTGTAATTCTTTTTACAGAACAAGCTTGTTAGCAATGTTAGTATTTTTTGGGCTATGGAATGATATATTCTAATTTTCTTCTTCAAGCCACACACGAGGTGTTATATAACACGAGTTCACTTACTCAAATGCTTAGAAGAAGAAGCCGCTCTAGAATTGGAAGCAGGTGAAGCCGGTCTAAAAGTGGAAGTCGAAGTCGATTTTCAAGTGAAGGAAGAAAGAGCGGAAGAAGCGAAATTCACTGCAGTCGCTCTCGATCACTGAGAAGACATTTGTGTCCATCCGGCAGCCGAAGATCACGTGGATACAATCGCCGTTTGCGATCGTCACGACCCAATAGAAGGCCGCGATGCGGGTACCGAAGGGGCCGATCGATAGCCGACGATCACGATGCTATCGCATGGGCATGGCAACAGAAACATAGATAAAGCAAGGAAAGAAATGTTCAACAGTTTTTGGAAGTGAATTCCCTTCTGCAAGGATGTCTTTTTTTCTCAGGAACAAGGCGTGTTTTTGACACGTGGTTATTCGTTCTTCTAAAATTTTCTTTATTAAATTCCTCCTTGATATTCCATCCGTTCTATGGCGATTAAGCACCTCTAACGTGAAAACTTCACTTATATCTACCAACAAACAAGCTATGGCGTTCAAGCGGCAGGGTGACATTTTAGTCATGGAATGCGATATTCTTTTCGCTCTTACAGCGTTTTAAAAGATTCTTTAGAAGAATCAATTACAGTATTATAATACCCGAGATTTGGGCTATCGAATGGCTGGAAAGAGTCTGGCAAAGAGCCATAGCCCATATACACGCCTCAGCCGAGCACATAGGATTAAACTGAGCGTGAAACATAATTTCATTTTAGTCGCTACGAAATATCATGCGGAAGAGAAATAACTCACGTTGACCATGAGTGCAGGATATCCAATATATCCAATAAAAGCAGATGTTGGACCAGGAAGGCTCAGATGTTCCGATAGACCGTCACATTTACCTGCACGTGATCACAATGAAGCTCATGGAGAGATGGAAGTGGAAGAAATACGGGAAACCACAAAGGGGACAATCAATTGAAATTAAGTGCCTAAAGCACATAAAATTACTACGAAAAGTTCAAAATCAGTGTCGATAGTTCAAAATCTCTCCATGGAATAAAATAACTCAGTAAGAAAGGAATGAGTGGTCGGGCAAATGTGCCTCGGTGGTGTAGTGTAGAGCACGCGTCCCCGGATAGAGATGAAACGTGGGTTCGATTCCCGCCTGAGGCCGTGTTTTTATTCACCACTCAATCCTCTAAGATATATAAGAACATAATAACACTGCGAAAAAAGCAGTGAAAATACTGTAATTCGAAGTACTCAGTAGAGATTTAAAATGTTCAAATAGACTTTATATTGAAAAATTATCTAGAGCTGTCAATTATTATAGCATCGCATGCATTTGCGGTATGATTTTTGACAATCTAATCATTGTTTCGCTTTCTTTTTCAATCGTTGTGAATCAATTTCGATGCCGAGCATAATGGGAAGAGATCAAGCGTGGATATTGATGCAGCAATATTCTATTTCATAAACTAATTACTTAGTTGGTTATTTGATTTTTATTGATTTGCAGCAATGCATAAGGCGAATTGGTTTTGATATAAAAAATAAGGATGAAATTGATATGTGAATAAGCATAAATAATCAGCTAGCATAAACATGAAGTAAGCGATGGAAATTTGTCCTCTCCACAGGATGTGGTTTCCTATTGAAATATTGAGGCTTTAGGAAGCCTCGGCGTTGTTTCTACAAAAATTAAGTTTCGCTGAAGTTTCTCAGAGATATTCTATCTATCAGTGACAATAAACCCCCCTTTAATGACGGCATGAATCTAAACTTCATCACGAAACTATCAGATCACCACTGAAACGCGCCCCACTAGCCGCATCGCTCACCAGCCGAAAATGGCCGCAGTCCCGAACGAGTTGAGAAATGTTGTATTTTCTAGGCGTGCGCAGCCACTATTCACTACCGCAACCGGAGAGGTGTTGCACTTCCTCGACTCTGTGCAGAGTGCGCAGGCTTTATGGAAAAAAGCTCGTAAGCATTTGTAATAATTTCAGATATTATCCTGATTATGCTTAGTTTCACTTGATACCATTCCAGAGATGTCACGTCTCGAGGAAGATGCTACAGCCCCTGCCAAAATCAAGATTTGGCAGTTGCGACCGGGTACACACTATCTATGATGCTGGAGCCTTCGAAGAATCCATACGTGGTACTCTCCGAGTTGGCTCTTCCAGCGCAATGTTTTGTCGCTGTTAGTTTCTATAAATCGTAGGTTTTTTTCTGCTCACAACGTCCATTCGAAAGTGATTTTCATTAGGCAGAATTTTTAATGTATATATGCCTGAGAACTAACCAGACTTCATGTCACAGACTGGCATGATCATACAAGTACATGCTACCTTCGTGGCAAAATTGCGCTCAGCTACGGTTAACTACTACAAATCAATCGTCAGTAGTTTCACAGCATTGTCAATCCTGTGCCTTTATTGGACAGCCCGCTTTTCGAAGTAAAATTCAAACATCTGGCATGAAACTTTGAGGCTAGAGTTTATAGCCTTATTCTGCTTATTTTTACAATCCCTTCAACTCCATCGAATTCGAAGAACTTTTTATTACACATGCACCCTAGAATTTTCTTCTTGTTATGGCGCATAGGAGTAATGAGTATTCCAGTTTTCTTACAGTGATCTGTCGAAAGGACAAGAAGTGTACCCTGTGGCAGGTGTATTCGGATACACCGAACTGTGATCCTCCAGGAGAGTTCGAGTACATTTCCAGCAATGACTTCTCCAGTTGCAGTGAACCTGAAGATAACGAAGGCATTGCTATGGTACGTAAAATCGGTCTTTTACCTACAGCTATGCCTCTTCTAAACTTCTCTAGCCTAAAGCTTATTTTTGATAAGTTTATTTCTCCAATAATCCAAAGTATGGCTCTAAAAAATATGTCCGGTTTAAGTGAGCCAGAATGTGTGAGCAATATGCAGTGCTCGACAATTCGTAATGGATTGTCTCACATCGTTGAGAAACATCACATGTTCTCTCTTGTGATTTTTCTTTTTCTACATATAGAGTGGTAAAGCTGACAGTGTTTCTGATAAGTATCGAGCCGTTTAAAGACTTGCGATTACTATTATCTGCAGAAGTACCATGCTTTGCGAATTGTTAGTTCTAGTGTCAACAATATACTTCTAATCCTTGACAGAGAAAATTCGTTTGTGCTAATGAGTGTCACGGAAACGAAAGCTCTTGTTTCTAAAACGTTGTATATAAAGATGAATGAATTTTGTTTACATGAGTTATATGAAATCGCGTGGCCTTCAATAATCGTAAAGAAAAGACTAACACTACTTTTATTATTAGCAAAAGTTCCTGTGGCAATATACATGACGAACAAGTCGCTGTTGAGACCTATAGGAAGTAAGATATGTAGGAGAGAAAATCTTTTGAAATTGAAGTGTACACGAAGCTGAAGTGATTTCACTACTGGCAACAAAAACATGAAGGTTGCAGTTGAAGTGCGCTAAACTCACCAGGCCTGCATAGTGTGAGTAATGAGCACCGTTTCAACAAATTTGCGACCCTCCTTACCATCTATCACTACCTTCGTAGCTAGTTTATCTGAACAGAATCTCATCATTTTAGGTGAAATGTAAGTGCACCGATTTCGTCTGCTCTGAAGAATGTGCTTCTCGACAGATGAGCGACAAGTTCACAAAATGCACTATCCAGGTCACTATGTTTTAGAATTATTTCTAACTTAAATTTCACGCAGATGTTTATCAGGTCTTATCAGAAGTTTTAGCACTAGAGCAATGAGTGCCAAACTTAGTAGCAAAAATGGATTACTTATAGGACAAATTTGATGCTAAAACTGGTTTTTGGAACCGTCTATATGGAGTGCTGTTAGAGCGAACAGGAAATCATGCCTTGAACTCAAAGCATTTAGCTCGTCTCTGAGCTTCATACGGGTTCAATTGACTATATGGAACAAGAAAAACTTGTATTTATAAAACGGCAAAACAAGGTCTTCCCTACAATTCTTATACGAAAAACTTGGAAATTTTTTATTCGGAGAGAAGCTGTGTGCAGCGATTTCACCTACCGCCTCGAAAAGCAGAGTTATTTGAGAGCCGCGTCATTTTCTGTAGTTATCTGAAAATTTTCCCATTCTCGAAAAATTCTCAGATTTCCCTTTTGTTTTATCGTCCTATAGGTATGAATTTTTTTTATTTCACATTGCCAAATAAACTCACTATAAACCTCAAGCGACGCGCTAAGTACTTAGAGTGCCAAACATTATTTCTTTTTGCTCTAACAGCGCTCTGTATAGACCGTTTCAAAAACTAGTCTTAGCATCAAAATTGTCAAGATTCGGGCTATCGAATGGCTACCATTGATTTATGTTTTTTATCAAATTTCGTTTTTATTGCTTTACAGCTAAAACTTATAAGAAGACCTAATACTTAGTATTCAAGTACTTCATGCTATAGGGAGACGGACGTGTGTATCTGCACAGCAGAGCAACATACTTCAATACGTTGCTGGTTGGTTGCGGTGGTAAATGCGCTTGTAGGAGAGAATGCAAAAACTCTCTAAGCGGCAAACTTCTCCCATCCCCCTTCACGTGAGTTAGTATTTGAATGATGTTTAACATACTTTTTAAAAATCTGCTATATAGATTTATGTATGGGTGCACAAAGTTCGTTTGCTAAGTGCATTTCTGTGCATAGCAAATGAAACTTCGAACAACATATGTAGGCCACACAGTCCTTTGTTCTCGCTTTTTAGATTCGGAATTTTGAAATTTTGACCTTTCGAAATTCTGAAAAGTGCAGTACCACTGAATCTTCGGCCAAAATCTCATTATACTAATTTGTATTCAATAACTTATACTGCTGACCATCTGGCATCAAGTCGTCAACAGGAATACACATTTACGCTTGCATTCAATACAGCGAAAAAACTATTGGTAGGAGGGATCCCAACCAGCAACGCAGTTAAAAAAAGTTGATGATATGTCAGAAGAGGCTCTCAACAGGAACACGTTATATTGAAAAACTAAACTTGTTGATATTGGTAAATAAATTTGTTCGCAAAGAAAATTCTCAATCGTGAATAATATCTTTACGCTGGTCCAGGTAGCTCAGGTAGAAAACGCCCTAATGTGTAATGGTACAGCTTTAGGTCCGTGTCTTCAACACAAATTTTATGCGGATCTTTCTGCAAAAGGCTATGATTTTGTAAGAGGGTGGGCGGAAAAGTTGACATTTTTGCATGTGAGATGCTCTTGATACCAGGTCATCCCAAAGGAGAGCTAAAATAAATAGACGACACTATGATTTGTTTAGTGTTGGCTTGTTGCTTGTTCTGCTCATAGTGTGTAGCTCAACAACATATCTTCCCTCATTTTAAAGAATGAAATGGCTTTCATATAATTGATCCTGCAAAAGGCGCATTGATTATCACTATTTTAGACGCAGAAAACCCAATTATGAATCAATGATTTTAGGAGAAATCAACCCAAGATGCATTGGACGACCTATTTATGACGACAAATGTGCTCAAACAGCAGTCAAAATCGACCGGAGAAAGTTTCGAGCAGTGCTGTAGTTAAGACAGCTTGACTCGATACGACCACGAAGATCCACACTGCTAGGACGAATTGCAGTGGACTATCGACCAGAATTAATCGGCTCTGAAGAAGGCGCAGACGTTGAAATGTTATCCAAATGATGACTAAATAAGAGCATGTGTAAGCTGGAAAGGCTTAAAGTAATAAAGAGTTGCTATTATACCGTTTTTTTTTTCGAGTGTTTTCTCAAGACCACGTTCTAGTTTCAACATTTCTCAAAATTGCTATCTGAGCCAACCTGTCATGTGGGCTGTTGAATGGGCTCTTGCACAGCCCGATACACCTGTTTCGATTTACAGTCTTTTCAGTCCGGCATGTGACACTATTTGAAGGCCCTTTACGTATTCGTTGAAAAAAAAACTGATTTAGAAAATTTCGAGAAAAATTAATTTTATCAATAGTAACGTTGGTAACTCAATCCCGGGGATAGTGGAATCAAGAAAGACGTTGGTCAATTAATTCAAGCAGGTGAAGATGCTTTCCGAAAAGAGTACACTTAAAATCTAAACGCATCCAGTCGCAGTTTGTTTTGAACTTAAGCAAAAAAGATAAAGGCTTTCAAGCGTCAAGACGAATTTGTTTAAGAACTGAAGCCAAACTTGGTTGAGCTTATTGAAATGGCATTCAATGGTGTTCATAAATCTTTTTGATTCTTAACATCTAGTTCAAGACAATCACCGTGAATGATTTGGACGTTATAGTCTGGGGCGATAAGTATCCATAAAGCAAACAATCACCGACAGAATGTTTTTTAGATCACTTCCTATTGCACTTAGGCCTTTATTTTATAAGTAATAAAAACGATTAGTGTTATAGTATGACTTGCGAATTTGATCAATTTTTTACAACTAATCGCTTCATTGGACTTTGAATGCTGGTAAGATTAATTGAGAGTAAATTGAGAGTAGGTAAGAATTTTCCTAGTTGCTTGGTAGCTGTTCGTCTTCTTTTAGCCAATCCTCTGATGAGTGGTACAATCCCCACCCTAAGAGTGAGCATCGAAACACGTGTATCGGACTGTACAAGAGCCCATTGGCAGATCACATCACAAGTTGGCTCATTTAGCAATTATGAGAGTTATTACTATTTTTGACGATCGTAATGTGCAAAGGGAGGACTTCCAGTATGGCTTATAATGTAGATGGCGATCACACGCAAACATATCACACTCCGTTTGGCAAGAAAGTTCTGAAGCACTTTAATAAGCATGAGATAACTACCTTGCATATCATGGGAAAATAACATTTCTTATGTAAGATTTTCCCACTGAAGGCCCAGATTATATTCGTTTTGCTTTCACTTTGCTACAAGTCTCCGCCATACCCAACGATGCAATCGAAGTTCCCAATTCAAAGCGTCATTATTGGAGAAAGGGGCTTTCACAGGGAAATGCAATTGATGAAATCAGCGAGACTGAAGGAAAAGCACAACAAGCAAATTTGCTGCTGGATGCTGGTTTCAACGCTTCTCAGTGCCGGAGAACTTGACCTCGAAGGTATGTCTCGTTCAAGACTTGAAAAAGCATGTCAAGAAATTTTTGCTCCGAAATCGAATGAATAGTGCTTCAACCAGATCCAAAACTTGGCGGACCGGTGGCACAAAGTCGTTGGAGACGATGGTCTTTATTTTGAAGAATATTTGAGATTGTTTTTATTGTAATTCAGCATTAATTTTCAGTTCTTTACAAGTGGCTCAGATCTTTCCATCCAACATAACAGTTATAATGATTGTACTTAAGACACTACCCACCATTCGGAGGGCAGCGATTATGGCATGCTTGTAAATTGAAAAATTTGTTCTAATCGTACGTCTATGATGTTCAAAAACCACAAATTTCATGTTATCCACATCAACAGATGGTAGAATTGGTCGCGAAGAAATCGCAGAATAGGAACACTAAAGTCGTTAGTTGTTTTGCATTGTGTTAGGATGTGATAAGAAATGTTTCCTGTTCAAGCTTTATCAAATGTTCGTAGCCGCCACGTTAAGAGGCGGTCATAATTCAGTTGACTCCAAACAATTCAATGTTTTGATCTTGATGGATGGCATATACTTAGTTACATTGTGTATTTAATTGACATGGTTCTCTGAGTCTTAAAGAGCAGGCTTTCACTTTAGCAGAAGCTTTGGTTGAAATACATTATTGCAGTGACGTCAGCACAGAGATACCTGAATATGTTTACATACATATGGGAATGTATGAATCAGTGAGGACGGAGAAATGAAGGAGATTGCTAGATGGGCAATCTTGTAATTTAGTGACCTACCTTCATAAAGAATTCCACATACGCCTGGCATATCTCCAAATGGGAAACTTTTCGTTGGAATAAGAAAAAGACCACTCCCAGGTAATTAATCTATAGGAAGTCTTCAGCACGTTTTTTTAAAGTGGTCGCGATTGCTAATTATAGTTTGAACCTTTGTGGATTTTTGAATGTTCACTTAATGCGCTTATCAATTGATCATGCCAGAGATGGACCTCCTATTTCCGCAGTTGCGAGCCATTCTTAACTTTTGAAAAATTGTTCGTATTGGTTCTTTGTTTGTACTTATAAGTTGAACCATTGCGCAGTCGTTATTAGTTGAACAAAGGGTTCTTGTCCATTATAAGGCGACAAATGAATATTTGGCCCCACTCGCTGGACAAGAACTTTTCATATGAGTGTTACTAACCATTCAAAAGCTTGAATCTCTGGCTATCGCGTCACGCCGAATTTTTCAGTAGACTCTTTTGTAACGCTGTAAATTCTAAAAAAATTATGTTCCACATTAAATGAAGTTCTTTTTATTCAATCGCTTCTAGTGGTTATGTAATGTTATAGATATACCCAGTAACGTAGAGTGAAGTGCAAAAGTTTTGCGTCAACAGGGACTGGAACTCTCATCTCACTCTATTCGGGAGCCGTCAATAGTGTAACGGGGTAGAGCAAGCGCTTCTGGATAGAGTGAGAGTGAGTTCCAGTCCCTTCTGAAGCGAAACTTTTGCACATCATTTTACGTCACTGGGTTTATTTCCACATCGACTTCACAATTCAATTATAACTTTGCTGGAAGCAGTAAAGCACATGAACGTGTAAGAAAATTTTATTGTATCGTAGTCACACGTTCAATTTGGAGCTTTTTTCACGAGGAGAAGCGATCCCTGATCAAATAACGAACATCACACTTTCTGTGAGAAAATGGATGGATGGTCGCACCCCCGCCCCCTTGCTGCCCAACCAGCGGCCACGAATATTTGGCTAAAGAGCACATGATCGCTTATGTGAATGATCTTTGTTTTCCTTGCTACACTGCAGAGAAACGGTCTTTACAGCTCATAAGCATGATGCTAGAATTCTTGAATCCTACGCTATCTAAAGACTATTAATAGTTTAAGGAAAGGTCTTTGCTTTGCGAGGAAGATGCGCGTGTGAAACACAAAGATTTTCCGTTTTTAACAACATCAGAAAATGGTTTTTCTGAAAATCGCGAACGTGCCGCTCGAACCAGAGATTTAAGCTCTCGAATGATTACTAACATCCCATTAAAACTTCTTGTCCAGCGAAGAAGATCGAATAATTATTTGCCGCCTCATGATGGACAAGTACCGACAACGCAACAACCAATTGTCGTATTTGGAACATCGTTACGTGACGTTTATCTTGTTTTTCATAACGATCCCTTCTACATAATCTATGAGCGTTTCTCCCAATGATAATATATTCATAATAATCTGTGATCCTGCTTTTCTATGACGATTTACTCAGTAATTTGAGATTACAGAGTTTAAGCATGTGCGGAACGTCTCGATAAGCAATACATTTGTTGAGCTTGCTATGAATTTCAATTGTTGATGCAGTATCTGATTTCTTGGCTTCTTTTTCGCTCTTTATGATCGCTAATCCTCCTTACATTATGAACACGTGTGTCAGTTACTGAATTACAGAAAGTTGTGAGTAACCTTTCAGCAATTCGTATGCAAAAATGCTTATAAAGAAGACGAAGACGCGGAGGAGAACGTAACACATTCACTGAAGGAGTTTGTAAGTAATCAAGTTCGATTTCATTGGCTCTTACAAAACATTCTTACCTATGATTTAGAGACATGACCTCTTCTACAGACTATTCTATATGTTGAAATCTATGAAAAATTCTTCACACTGTTCTGGCTGCAATGAGCTTTCTCTGGTGCTTTTCTCATAATCCTAATCGGTGGATGAACCAGGGATTTACCTAGCATACCGTCACCCCGAAGTGATAATCACATAACATGTTTTCCGTCGTCCTACCGGGACGATGTAACAGGCGCCTGCATAGCACTTAGACATGATGCAAAACATTTATTTCCATATCATTTCAGAGGTGAAAATAAGAGGTACTCTGAAATGAGTATAGACTGATTGTGTCTGTGCATCCGTTTCCAATTGTTCAACATGTTATCAGATGGCTTCATCACTATCGCTTCAGCTACACTTTAATTTTCCATGGACCCTGTCCAGTATACATTTGAACGTACATCTACGCGACTGTATTTCTTTGGATATCAATCGTAAATCAAACCATCGCCTGATAGTCAATTTGCTTAAGAACCCGTGACAAGGAAAGCATGTTGGTTGTGAATGCCCCTTGTGATGCACGTATAGTCTTCATACGACCCATCTTTCTGACTGATGAGCAAGTAAGGACTGTAGGACATTGTTCTATCGTTCTGAGTATAGGGCAGTATGTACGCTACTCTTTGACACATTGTACGAGCATTTGGAACGGTGTAATAACTTATGTCGAGTCTATTTTATTACTTTTCTTTCGGATATCTATAGAGTATCTATTCATCATAGCAGTTAAAATGGTATAAAGCTCGTTTGAGGTGATTGAATGCACATCTGGCCTTTACAATGACTCGCGGTGGCCTCCCACTAAACCGAGTCAATGCTGCTTATCCTCCCAGACAAGTCTGAGACCTGTGTGGTACCAATTTACCGACCCCGGAGGGATGGATGGCTTGGTGAGCCATGAGCGCGAGATCGAACCAGTGACCTCGTGTGCGACGCATGGCACCTCTAACCACTGCTCCACATGCGCTCTTAAAATGGATAACAACCGATTATTAGAGAAATCACTGGTCGATGAACATTTTTCAGATTGAGTTTCCCGTTTGCAGAGTAAGTACAGAAAATGTCTTCTTCAGTCTGACCGCTCCTGAATGTAACTTCTTTCGAATGATTATCGAAAATGCAGTGTGGTGAGAGGGAGATCTAGATTCAGCTGCATTGAAAATAGAGACTGTAGTGTCCACGTCGCTCCTTGCGCAATCAACAATCGAATTCGGTTCTTTTTTTTTTCTAAAAATTTCTCAGCGTAACTCGAAAGACCGACTTTCCTTCAACCTTGGCATGTTGATAGTTTCAAAAAAATATGTATATAATTTTCAAAAATCTAACAATCTTATAATCTCAACAATAATCGCAACAGAAGCAGCGTCTGGTGCTGACTGAAGTAAAACAGTAGACAAAGCATAAGAGCATTTAACCCAGCCGGAACGGCAGTTGATCGATCACGCAGCGCGGTTCGCAAGCGGCGCGTGATCTTTATTACTCAATTATAGTTCCTCTCTCTGTTTTGAAACCAAAAGCTCTAGCTTCTCGGTGTTATTCTGATACTTCATGATTTACCCTAGACTCTCATATGCTTTGATCCATATACAGCTCTTGCTAGAGAAGAAAACTTCAAAGGTGAAACGTATTTTTATCTTCGCTCTTACATTGCTACTTGAAGACCTCTGTAGCAATCAAACTTAGTTTTCAGAATTTCCAGAATTTTTACTATTACGATGGTTAGAAACTTCTGATGAAAATCCATCCACAAACCCTTGCCGAGCATAAAATTCGCGCCGAATGTGAAATGTAATCTTAATTTCGCTGCTACATTGCGATGAGAAGTCGTTCTTTCCAAAAGAAGCATAGCGTTGAAATCAGCGAGATTTAAGCTTCTGAAGAATTACTAAAAGTCGGGAACATTTCTGTCCAGCGAAAAAAAAGTCTCTATAGCAATATTGAGTCTGAAGGGATAAGGTATATGTATACGTTGTCCCGAACGGGTTGATCATATGATTACATCACGCACATGCGAAATACACCTCGAAAACCCGCACATGTTCTTCAATAAAGATCAAATACGAGAATCTTGAGTTTATTGCTCTGAGGAGACAGTTAAAATCTCATGAAAGTAAAAACATCTACAATTTTCCTGGAACCAGAATAGTGATCACCTTATTATTTAGCTTTCATAAGTGCTTCCAGCTTGTATAAATCTGTTGAACTGTTTGTCATAACAATTGCATTTATGCAGTCGTGTCATATCACATGATTAAAAACAGTAATCTGATGTTGGTAGAGCACCTTGCAGGTTGGGAGTGGAATAGGGGCATCTAGAGTCATCCCGAAGATCCGATTGATTCCCTCCACAAGAACTATCAAGGAATTTTCACAACTGCCTAGTTATTTAACAATAAAACAGATTCATTTCAAAACTGAAAACTTATTGAAAACAATGGGTGAAATCTATACAACGATCGAGCATCAAACAGGCAGCAACCAGTATGAATGGATCGACTTCAAGGGAAACAGATAGACGACACATACACTTCTGGATAACAACATTTAACGAGAAAACAGAACTCTAAAAAATAGATTCCTTACAGTAAAAGAAAAATATTACACCACAGTATAACACCGCCTTATGAACTTCAATTATATCACTAGCAGAAAAACACGTTTGTAGCTCTCTGTACAACATGTAGCACCTTTATCTACGACGTCTTTCCTGCTAGTGCTACGATCCCGTCTACCTTCAGCGCTGCGTTCCCTACAGTGACGCTTACGATCGCCAGAGCGACTGCGCCTACGTTCGCGAGACCGCTTTCGGTCCCGTGACCGACTGCGTCTACGATCGCTGCGAGACGGTGGGGACCGGCTACGCCTGCGCTCGCGACTTTTACTACGCCTGCTGCTACGATTTCTTGAAGAACTGCGTCGACGTTCACGAGACGACCGACGTCTACGGTCTCCAGATCGGCTCCGCCTTCGCTCCCTAGAAGAAGATTTGTGGTAATTATATCCCATATTAAGTCGTTGCATGAGTCTTAGCACTAGAGCAATAAACACCAAATTTATTAACGAGAAGTACTTAGATTTACATGAATTTGGTATGGCACAACCGCGCATTTTCTTACAAACATTTTAGTCTAAAACCTCTCTATGCTTACTCTAAAATGGAGGTGTCGTGGGAACAAATTTGCTTGCTAATCATGCACGAATGGCGCACAGGGGAAAAATACTAGTGAAGCAGAACCCAAGATTAGTGGAGCCTGGGAATTTGTACGGTTGCACAGAGTACGACTAGGAAGATGGTTCACGAAATTCAAAGCTGGAGAGAACATTCTCGAGGATCAGTCTCACTCAAGCCATCCACAGGAAGCTCCATCACTCTCGGGCGCTGCTTCACCATCATTTTCCCTTACGTGCCATTCGTACATGAGTAGTAGGCAGACTTTCTTCCCACGACAGCTCCATTTTAGAGCAAGCATGAGGGAGTTTCAGACGAAAACGTTCGCAAGAAAATGAGTAATTGCACCTAAATCATGCAATTTTGGTTACTTCCGGTTAATGAATTTGGTGTTTATTGCTCCCATGTCAAAGCTTATGGAACGATCTACTGAAAAAATCTCTAATTTCCGAACTACATCAACAACCGTCTTAACATTCAAAGAACAAGCATATTTAGGCGGATTTTTCAAAAACATATAGTGAGATGTAAAATAAGGACATTTATAAACACTCCATAGACATTGTAGATAACTCCTTACTTGAATCTCAAGAAACAACGGCTTTCATAACATTCATAAAGTTCCATTTACAATTGCGCTATTGGCTGATACTGTGAGATCGATAACGAAAACTTTGTTTGGTTAGCGTGTCGACGTCTTCGTCGTGCCGATTAACGGCTCTTGAAGAAGGCGACAAAGCCGTCGAAACGTTAGCCGAACAAATTTTCGTACCATACTCGTGGTATTAGTTAAATCTAGGACTACTATTGATTGGTTATGCCAATCCTTGAGGAAAATCAGCTTTCAAAGGTAATTTTACAAACTCCCAACGCAACATGTGATTTTGCGTATTCATTTTTGTTCGTAAAACAAACATACATTATGCTCAAATATGCCATGTATACTGTATAACTGAGCGTGAAAAATGCTGTAGAACAGATCTGAGGATTTTTCAGAGTTTAAAATGTTTTGATACCCATTTTCTTGTCATTGACAATAAAAACGTAACTTCCTTAACATTATGACTGCAGACAGACCATATATTGACAACGAATCGACCAGATAAAAGGATAAAGGATAAAGCTCTCGGCGTTGATCAATCCCTGAGGGATGCGCCATGCATTCGACTTCAATTTCTAACTTCGTTTGAGGTGATTGAATGCATATCTGGCCTTTACAATGACTCGCGGTGGCCTCGCGCTGAACCGAGTCAGTGCTGCTTATCCTCCCAGACAAGTCTGAGACCTGACTGGTACCAATTTACCGACCCCGGAGGATGGATGGCTTGGTGGGCCATGAGCGCGAGATCGAACCATTGACTTCGTGTGCGACGCAGGGCACCTCTAACCACTGCGCCACATGCGCTCCTATCGACCAGATACCAGACATAAAATCACGTAAGAAATAGAATCTCACAAAAATACTCACCTAGACCTACTCCTCCGTCGTCGTTTCGAGTCCGTGTCATCAGAACTCTTCACATTATTACTAGTTTTATCGGACTCATTTCTACCTAAAGTATTAAGCATTAGAGACCTAAGCAAAAGACTTGGAATTTTTACGTTTTATGAAATTAGTAACCAACCAGATCGCCGTAAATTCGCTTTAACTGATTCCATACCATCCCCGCAGAAACGGCTTCTGTTGAAGGGTCTTCTAAAGCATAACAGGATCGTTGATTCGACCCCGATTCTTTTTACGTACATGAGGCACTATGAGGAATGTGAACCATAAGCGAAGGCTTCTTGAGGTATCCACAAAACATCGGGATGAAATTGTCCTGCGGGAATGATGGCAGGAGCAAAACAACGTGGTACGTACCTGCCGAGGTGGTCGTTTGCTTACTAGTCTTTCGTGGAACCCCCAGTGGGGTTTTGAATACGGTGCTGTTTTCGTCGCCCGACTCACTCGATGGTGACGCTCCACCGTTTCGTGACTTGTCAACGGCTCCTTCCTTCTCATCATCACCATCGGTCTCGTCATCGCTCTCATCGCCTCCTCCTATTATTTATTAGTTAGTTCGATCTAGGTAAAGTACTAACATAATAATATTCATTGTAATTCCATCAAAAATTTAAAATCGATGCAATGTCCACCATGAACTTCTTCTGATTTTTATCGACAAAACAACAACAACGCAACAATCGAAAAGCAGCTAATAAAAAAGCGCGAATTTTCCACTAGCATTTTGCCTAAAATCTGGTGGTAATCGGGTTTTTCAAAATTATAAAATAATAAGAAAAAACAGCGAACGAGCAAAGTGCAAGCGCAAAATTCGCGCCTTACAATGCACATTGCTTCGTGGAAACATTTAGAGGAATTCCATGGTAAAATAGTGAAGAAACTCCATTCATAATTACAAGACACTCTATACGAAACTGTCTAAAAAATCCCAAATGAAGAAGAAGAAAAGCAAACAAATAGAAAGCTTACCGAGAGTTGACAAAGCCGCCAATGCGGAACTCTTCGCAAGGAGCTTTGGTTCAGCTAAACGGATGATTTAGCAACGTGTTAAGAGTATTAATACTGTAACCTGTACGTGACGTAATGAGGACGTGACTGTGTGACCCGTTCTCTTTAAGCACCCTGAGAACTAGAAAACTATCTACCTACTACGATTACAATTTCGAAAAAAAAAAGTACACTTTGAAATCATCAAAGAATGCGATAGTTCAAAAACACTGTCCACTTGTAATATAACTCAAAATCACAGACTAAGTGCCTCATCAGCAGACCTTCATGCTTCATTTCTCGTATACTTTCCGAGATACAACTGTGAAGGAGCTTCGTCTGTTGCTTCCATAAGTAGAGACATCATGATAAATTTTACAGTCGCCATCTGAAAACATACTACACAGTTATAAATACGCTTATAAGAATATTGCGTAGTAGATAAAACATCCGACATCGGGCGGGAGCTAAGGAAGCAGAGTGGTGGCCCCGGTAATCTAGAGACTGCACGCGCCCCCGGTGTGGGTGAAACGCGAATTCAACTCTCGCCTAGGGTCGAATACTTCAATTATCACCCAACAGTCTTGTTCGCGCCTAGTATTAAAGAGTAATTATTATTAGGCCGTTTCATAAGTCCTTGGCACTAGAGCAATAAACACCATATTTATTATTGAGAAGTCAAGTAAAACTGCATTATTCTGGTATCGTTCAACTGCGCATTTTCTTGCAAACATTTTGGTATACAGCTTGCCTATAACTTGCTTTAAGATGGAGCTGTCTAGGGAGGAAACTCGCTTGCTACACATGCACGAATGGCGCGTTGGGGAAAATGCTAGCAAAGCGGCGCGCAAGTAAATGGAGCTTTCTGTGGGCGGCCCGAGCGTGACTGATCCTTCAGACTGTTCTAGCCATCTGTGAACTTCGCGAACCACTCTCTAGCCGTCCTTTCTGTGACCGTATCAGTATTCCAAGCTCCAATAACCCTGCGCGCCGCTTCACTAACTTTTTCCCCTACGCGCTATTCGTGCATGAATAGCAAGCGAATATGTTCTCCACACAGCTCTATCTCAAAGCAAGTATGGTCAAACTGTATACCAAAATGTTTGCAAGAAAATAAGCAACTGAACGACACCAAGACCATGCAATATTAATTACTTTTGGTTAAGAAACTTTATGATTACTGCTCGAGTGCCGAAACTTATGGAACGACCTAATGTTGATATAGGATCTTATTGATCAAAAAGAAGCCAACGGAAAAATTGTTTCTCACGTATTTTTACATTATCAAATCACACTCTAGCAAAACAACAAGGTAAGAATTACACTTTTGGTACCATAGGGCCACGGCGCTAGCCACGCCCCGCCGCGCGCGCGCTGGTGAGCAGTCCCTTGTGCCGACCGCTCAGTGAAGCAGAATATTGGGAAGAAGGTTGCTAGTTCGATCTCCTGCCACGATGCTTCACAGCAGACTGTCAAGTGCTGACTAGTACTACTGCGGGAAAAAAGCCCAGCTATTGACAAATCACTACTTTATGGTACGAAATACATTGTTTAATATACCTTTATTTCGAGTGCTTCGTTTAGACCACGCTCAAATTCAATAGATCCTTCCATTATTATTTGAGCCAACATGTCATGTGGGCTGGTAAGGGCTCTTGTACAGCCTGATACACGTGTTTCGTCCTTACAAACTCGTCAGCCGGGCAGAACCCGTCGTCTTTCGATCTTTTCATAGTCAGTTCTCTCGGGAGCCTCACACTCCTCATAGAGAGTCATCAAAGACGCTCAAGGACGAAAACACGTGTATTGGGTTGTACAAGGGCCCTTACCAGACCACATGACAAGTTGGCTCAAATAATAATGAAAGGATCCATTCTTTAATAAATGTGTCTACATAAGTAAATTGCTTGTGATACGGTGATACACTCTTCAACATTTGGTTCGCTAGTGATATGTTGCATATTGAACTGGAATAAAAATAAACTGCTGTGAAGAGCCCTGAAAGGGGATCGCACCATCAATCTTCCTCCAATGGTTTGCGTCACTAATCAACAGCACACTGCACTGCTCGCAGCGCGAGCGAGGAGCGGGACGAGCGACGTGACCCTACAGTGACCAGTGTTCAAGTATGAAAGCAACAAACCGCGTCATCTCTCTTCTCCTCGTCAGTTCGAAGATCTTCAACAGGAGGATTTGCACGTCTTGCTAAGAAGACCGGCTCACCATCGTCATCATTGGCATCACATGACTGTCTGGATTTTGTACGTGATCGTTCATCATCGGCTTGTCCATCGTCCTCATCTTCACTACTACTGTCCTAAGATAAAAAATAAACTATCACAAATATTTGGAAAACTTGCTAAATATCGAATATAGAAGCATCTAAACAGATATCTACTAATCTGCAGAAAAATAACAGCTTACAAATCTCCCCTTTCCAGCAAGGACTCGACGCTTTGCTCTCTCTTCCTCAGCTCTTTTCATTCGCTCTTCCTTTTCAAGTTGTTTCATCTTCTCACGTTCTGCTTTTTCAAGACCCTCTAGAATCCAGGCCGGCAGCTTCTTCCGAGTTGATGCATCTGCAAACCATGGATTTACTCTGTCACTAGGTGAAGTGTTTGAGTAAAACATACCCATTGTAAAGAACGATGGTGCCGACGATTGACTAGATCCCGATTGATGTTGCGAAGAGATATTATTATTAGAGACACCAGATGTAAAAGGTGGTGGATAGAAAGGAGTCGGATACCAAGGGCCGGGGCCACTTCCTCCAGAAGGTGGAGGTCCTCCCGATGGAGACGAACTTTTAAGTGGAGGTCCTGCGGAAGGTGGTAGTCCGTGAAGTGGTGGCCCATTAGGGAGGGGTGGAGCTCCGACTGGAGGACCTCCACGAATCGGTGGTCCAGGAGGATGCTGAGAACCCCAATTTCTAGCTGATGGAGATGGGCAGGGAGGGAAATCGTGTTGGAAATACTGATTTGAGGCTGGTCCTGGCTATAAACGGATATATAACATTACCACATAATGGTCCAACAAATGTAAAGCTTCGAAGCTTACCGGACGATATAACTCAGGAGGGTCACGTGGACATGGCGGTGGAGGTGGGACGGCTCCCCAATCACCACGATAATTGTCTTGAAAATCCTTAAAGCACTGGCACTTACAGACGAATATTAGAATGTGAGTGCTCGCAAAGACTAATTGATGGTAGCAGAATCCAGGATGTGACTTATTAAATAAGAAAAGTACTTCTTTCAAGGTAGAAAAACACAACTCACATTTCGAATGTCACCTTTAGTCTGAGCAGCAGATGGAAAAATTGGACGGTTCGGACCCGACGGCGGTGATGACCAGTCATCTATATGGTACGAGTTTTTGAGAAACCAAAACATCTAAGGAGAACACCGACGAAAGATCTATATGAATGGTCATGAGACCCTAGAAGCTGATCCAGAAAATCTAAGGTTTTCTCATTGGCGCCTAAAGAACTCCTCACCTTGACGAAAGGTGTCATGCAATTCATAGTCGCGATGATTTCGCTCTGGTGGTCCTCTGGGATAATTTTGATCATGTCCATGATGATACAGACCACCGGGATCACCTCGTCCATATTCATAGCCACCGCCTCGGCCAAAATGACTGGGTGGTGGTCCGACATCACTACCGAAATGGCCACCATAACCGTTTAGTTCACCGCCAGGCCTTTGTTCATCTTGAGCAGATCGCATCGCCATCCATCGCTGAGCCAAATCAGCCCAGTTGACTGCAAGATGATTAGATAAAATGTGAACAATATCCCATTTCTCCATGATTTTCTTATTAGAGAAATTCGCTCCCCATCTCAGAAAGAGAAAAAACGAAAGTGAACTTTTTAGGACTATGTGTGTTGCATTTCTAACCAAGAGCTAATCAATGGTAGCTGAAACATAGTAATTCTCATTAACTTTATTGTATAATTACCTTATTTTTAGATTTAGTCTTTGTAGAACACTGCAAAACCCAAGATTTGACATAGCCTTTAAACTGTAACGCATTTAAATTCGCAAGAGAAAATTCCAGTTTTTGCGTCTTGTTGGGTACTCCGGTCAAGTCAGGCTCTGCTGGTCTGAGCCATACTGAAAATTTTGGATCACTACTACTCTTAGAGCTCGGTTGAGACCTGAACGCACATCTTGCCTTAATAATGACCCGCGGCGGCCTGCCGATGCATCATGTCACTGCTGCCATCCGCCTCAAGAAGTCTGTTACCAATCCGGAGGGATGGAAGGCTTGGTTATCCTTGGGCGCGAACCGAACCATCGACCACACGCGTGTCACAAGGCCGTTCTCGGTGCTCTCATTTATGTTGATGGAAAATCCACTTCCCTCATGACGGTTACTTGGATACTCAAGCGATCTGTAATCGGGAAAGACACGATTTTCCTAGCGCCCCGAAAACACTGACCAGGAAATTTGTCATCACCAAAACGCACCCGACCATTGTGAAACGGTTTATCACCTTGCGATGAGAAGAAAACTGAAATTCTTGAAAGTAATTTAGGTAGAAGTCCGATAGAAAAGTTGCAAGAATCTCATCCTGGGTAGCCTAATTGGGTGGATAAGCCCTTGTTATATTCCCATGTTGGCAGGTAGCGATACACACCATCCATAAAGAAAAGGCGACTCTTTTGAATTATGTGGTGCATGGCATGCATAACACGGACGTTTCTCAAAAAAAAAAGAGAAAGAGAAACCCTTCAGATTAGCCGGTGTCACTTCTTCACGAATAAGCTAGAAGAAAGGAATGATGCTGAAGAAATCCCTCACACAAGAATAACCCCCTGGGCTACTCCTCTGAACACGATAGGGAAACGCGAACACTTTATTGGTGCGGCCACTCGCTAACTTGATTTCAGTGGACGATCGATGCGGGACAACAGGTGATGATAACATGCACAAGCCGTAAAAGAAAGTAGTGTGCCCTTCAAATATCGGGAAAACCAAGTTGGTAATTCGACTGAGAAGAGGGAAATCGACAAGAAAGGAATTCATTTGTCCCGCAAAGGTGAGAAGCGCGTATGGCGTAGTGACTAGAGGTGTCTTGCGACTCACACATGTGGTCGATGGTTCAACCCATGTTCAACGCCAACCAAGCCTTAACCATACTTTCGGGGCAGGTGAATTAGTAACAGACATGTCTGGCTGGAAGAGCAGCAGAGCTTGATACGTCGGTAGGTCACCGCGAGTCATTATAGAGATCAGACATGCATTCAATCATTTCAAATCTCGCTTCATGGAGTCGAATACATGGCGAATCTCCTAGGGGACTGATCAACGCCGAGAGCTTCATCCTTTATCCCTCTAACTAGTGTAATGAGAGGAGCGTCGTTTCAGTTAGGAAAACTGACAATTACAAAACACACAGCATTTCAATACCGATTTCTCATGATCGAATACACAAACATAACGCCGCTGTCGGCTATTCATCGAGTGAGCATGTATCCTTCCGTCTCCTCTTCAAACTCCCCGCCGAATACGCATTCAATGGAACACAATAAGAAAGTTTGCTTACACTTAAAGCAATCAAAACATCGTACGAGCAATGGTTGCTTTCTTTTCAATACGAATCCGAAAAGAAAAACACATTTTGTCTCAAGAAAGAAAACTTGTTCGACGCTAGCAGCCGTGTAATTCAAGCTTGTTGGCTTAATTTTAGTGTTGTAGACGAAATACTCAGTAAAGTGTGGCATTTAGATATCCACTTTGGCAACGGATGACCTCAAACAACTCTGAAAGAATTTGAATTCCAGAAAACCTATAAATCGCCAAGCTACCTTGATCTGGCGGCAGATTCTGGTACGTGCTCCATGAGTCCATTTTCTCGATTTGCCGTCACTAAGTAGATGCCGTTCTTCAGCTCGTGCTCTGGGCTTAATTGTTGGAGTTGATAAGTCCTATAAATAAAGCAGTAATTTCGGTATTCGGTATCTCTTCAACACCAGGTCGTCCTATAAGTTTTGACACTAAAACAATAAACACCAAATTTATTAATCAGAAGTAATCGAAATTACATAACTTTGGTCCCGTTCAATTGCGTATTTTCTTGCGAACATTTTGGTATACAACCTGTTTCTACTTACTCCAAGATGAAGCAGTCCTTGGGAGGAATTTCGCTTGCTACTCATGCAAGAATGGTGCCAAGGGAAAATGCTAGTGAAACGGCGCATAAAATTAATGAAGCTTGGGGCGATGGTACGATTCCAGAAACTAGGACACGCTAGGAAGTGGTTCGTGAAGTTGAAAGCCTGAGAGAACAGTCTGGAGGAACAGTCGCTTTCCTGCCGTCCACGGGAAGCTCCAATAATCTTGCGTGCCGCTTCACTAGCACTTTCTCCTGCGCCAATCGTGCATGAGTAGCAAGGGAATTTGTTCCCAAAACAGCCCCATCTTAAAATAAGTATAGACAATTTGTATACTAAAATGATCGCAAGAAAGCGCGCAATTGAACGAGACCAAAACCATGTGAATTCAATTGCTTCTAATTGGTAAATTTGGTGGTCACTGCTCTAGTGCCAAAACTTATGAAACGACCTGATAATTCCGCATAAACGTAGTTTCCTTCGAAAACATCAAGGAAGAAAGTTTAGATATGAGCGCGACGAACAATTCAATTGACGTGATGAACGGCGATCAATGGAGAAGGTCTTGTGGGAAAATAACGACGATCCCTCCTCTGTCTGGAGGATGGTCTGATCAATTCGTCAGCAACGATCAGACTGCCGATCGAGCAACAAACCTTTCGTTGTTCCAACTCTTTGAGCTAACATCGGCCTCTCGTCTGTTCAAATCCAGTTGGGTGAGAAATTAGTTGACACTGCGGCTGAGTGTAGATGGCAAACATCAGGGAAACACCGCCCTTCTAATTCCGTGTTCAAGCACCGCCAACCGTCAAATTGTCTCCACCAGCTGCTGACGACAGGCAATCGTTTCTAAATGATTTTTCCGCCCACACGTCTTCCATTTTTTCTCTATATTTTTTACTAGACGCTAGTAGAGAGTTGTGGTTCCATCAATTTCTTAGGTCTAAGCCTAATCGCACTCTCGTGATTTCTTATTGAACCAGAGTAGCGATTCTTCAGAAAGGCCTTCTACTTTGAACCAGTCGTCTCACAATTTCACTCTGTGGATTCCAGTACTAGCATTCGATCCGTCTCCTCGCATTCATCGCTTGCTTGAAGATTTCGTCTTCCTCGTAAACGTCGTAGTTCACCGGTCAAGCAGATCTCTTAACAATCCAGGATGGGGCGCTCGTTGGCTGAGTGCCAAAAAGTGTTCGGATCAACCTCGCACCGAGCATCACTAACCACTCGGCCATCGCCTCCTTTCCTTACGTCACTGTAGTAATAATGCTTCTAACTAATCAAATATAGTACGCGCAACTAGTACTTTGCTGATATAAACTATCTCACGATAGCAACGTATCAAGAGAGTAGTCTCTCCTTAGAATCACACGAATTCTTCGAAGATTTCTCATACTACCCGAAAAAAAGCAAAATAATCGATAATTAGAAGATAGCAGGGCCTCTTAGGTTTATTGATCCGCTACCTGCTAGTTGATAGGGTATTGATTACCAGAGATCACAGCCATCTTGCCAATAAATAGGTATTGAAAATCAAAGCCTGATTAATCCTGAGCCCTGACCCACCTCTCTGCAATGTCTCAGAGCTCATTTATTAGATATGACTAAACATTTTCGAATGCTATAACGTGAGTCGAGAGCGCGTGTGGCGCAGTGGTTAGAGGTGCCTGCGTCGCACACGAGGTTCGATCTCGCGCTCATGGCTCACCAAGCCATCCATCCCTCCAGGGTCGGTAAATTGGTACCAGAAAGGTCTCGGACTCGTCTTGGGAGGATAAGCAGCACTGACTCGGTTCAGCGGGAGGCCACCTCGAGTCATTGTAAAGGCCAGATGTGCATTCAATCACCTCAAACGAAGTTAAAAATTGAAGTCGAATGCATGGCGCATCCCTCAGGGATCGATCAACGCCGAGAGCTTTATCCTTTATCCTTTATAACGTGAGTCACTTTTATAAGTCCTAACTAAATCAGCAATGATGTTGTGTGCGACATGTAGAAGCTGAACCTCGCGGGCAGGAGTTGAACCCGCGTATCGCCCTTCTCAAGGCGCGCGTACTACCCACTGCACTACCGGGGCTGTTGCCCTGATTCTGTTACATAGTTGCTATTTTTACAGAAGAAAAACAAACCAAAGTAGAGACACTATGCCGCAACTGAAAAAACATTCAAGCAACGAACTCCGAGTTGTAACATTTGGATCTTTTCGCTCAATCGCTCAAAAATTTGAAACCATCAAGTCAAAATTTTTGGTCCGGAGTTTTACGTACCACTCAGAATTTTTCCATAAATAGTTAGGACCCTAAAAATTGGCTAAAAGAGCTAAAAAAATAAATAAAAAACACCCTATGGATTGTAAATTATATCTCATCCGTCATCATAACACTGCGAAAAAGCAGAAAAAACAAAAAGAGATCTTGAAAATGCCTATTATTTTTACCGCTTTTAGTGGTTAAAATAATGCCACAAATATACCCGATGATGCTGACTAATGTGCAAAATTTCTGACGTGAAGCGGGAACTCGAACCCGCATTCCAGTCTTTCCGCTGCAGCGCGCTCTGACCCGCAGCGCTACCGGCGCCTGTTTTGCTACCGCTCTTTCTACGCTACAACTCCTCAATCTATCAGCAACCAACCGTTAACGGAAATCCACCATATGCGTGAAATGCGGGTTCGAGTCTCGCCTGACGTCAAACTTTTGCACATCACTTAACAACACTGAGAAATCTTAAGACTTATGAATGCACAATGGCCGTCAGCTTTACAGGATTTTTAGCGATATGTGCTCATCCGAACAAGCACCTGTTAGACATTAGTGGCTCGTTGCTACGATAGTTCATATCAAAGAAAGAGTGATAGACAGAGCGGTGGGCCCTGTGGCGCAGTGGTAGCACGCGCCACTCCGTGTAGGTGAACCGCGGGTTCGATGCTCAGCTGAGGTCGAATTTTTGTTGAGCACTCTATTCTCTTAGGTCAGAATTGATTCACTTTATTTCATTCTATTCATTTTATCTTTTTACTTATTTATTATTTTATTATTGCTTAAAATTATTCTATTACCACTACCACTCATTACTAAGTTATTTACTATAAATTATTGTTAATATTATTTTCTAGTACTAAATTTTCATTATCTTATTTGTGAATGAAAACATTCCTTAAAAATCAATAGACTGTCATCCGCTAGAACTGAGCCAATTTTTCAAACGAATCGCTGGGGTTCGTCTGGTCCTTGGGAATTAAATTATGGTATAGTGGTGAAATTATGAACGATTAACCCTTTATTAACCCTCAGATATACGTAAGTACTGATGATTGACAATAGGAAAACCATGGTACATTCGATTGTTGTTAATCGCATTTTTCGACGGAGGTGGGAGGCTCGATGAGGAAAAACACTCGGATCCCGAGGCAAGAGAGAGGACATCGCGCATCGATCCAAGACAACAGCACGTGTTTCGATCGATAGATCAATAAGAGCAGTAAATAATGAACAAAAATAAACAAACAAACAAGTAAACAAGTAAACAAATGGAGAACGACAGAACTACAAGAGGACCAACGGGGCCGCCGCCCGCCCGCCCGCCCGCTCAGCGTGTCCGGCGCCGCGCGGAACTCACTATCGACCCCCGGACGATTCACCTACGCTAATGCTCAGTCGACGTTCGATTGGAGCGCGATATTTTCCGCCGGGGCGCATGTGGCGCAGTGGCTAGGGGTTTCTCTGCGACACATGCGTGGTTGACCAGTCGATGCTCAATAGTTCGATCCTCTGCTAGAAGCTCAACGAGCCTTCCATCCCTCCGCGACCGGTGAACTGGTATGAGACTTGTCTGGGAGGATAGCAGGGCTGACTTGACACATCGGTGAGGGCACCGTGAGTGATTGTAAGAGGGCAGCTAGGCATTCAGTCGCCTCAGACGACGCTACGAATGGAGTCCAATGCATGACGCATCCCGGGGGAATGTCATGCATCGTGAGCTTTGTTTGTTATTCTCCGAAGCGATAACGAAGTGTTCGATGCTGAAGATAAATGCGCATGTTCCGTGATCAGAAAGGTTCCTGATACGTTCATGTTTGATACAGGAACATCTAGCGAAGAATCCACGAACGAGAGTGTGGTGATATCCACGAATTTTTACTCCACCACTATTGAGGCAGTGTTAGTCACGATATGAGGAGCGCGTGTGGCGCAGTGGTTAGAGGTGCCCTGCGTCGCACACGAGGTCACTGGTTCGATCTCGCGCTCATGGCTCACCAAGCCATCCATCCCTCCGGGGTCGGTAAATTGGTACCAGACAGGTCTCAGACTTCTCTGGGAGGATAAGTAGCACAGACTCGGTTCAGCGGGAGGCCACCGCGAGTCATTGTAAAGACCAGATGTGCATTCAATCACCTCAAAACGAAGTTAGAAATTGGAGTCGAATGCATGGCGCATCCCTCAGGGAATGATGCCGCCAGAGCTTTATCCTTTTTTTTTATCACGATATGGGGCGCCATGGTCAAGTGGTTGTGATGCTCAGGGGAAGCGGCACGCGCGGGCTAGCTCTGCCTCCCACCTCTGCATCTGCAAGTCACCGGCAGGCCTCTTGGAACGCCACAGCCTGGCTAGCCTCCGAGATGTAAAGGTAGACTCGAGCACCAGTACTCGACGACATTCAAGAAGAAGGGAAAAAACGAATTGATGCAGAAGTCTGGGATCCTCATAGAGTACTGTGAAGATGGATTCAATAAAGTGTCTGAATGTATCATGATATAATTCTATACCACGAATACTGAGCGATCTCACAGCTTTCGATCTTAGACGTGAGTTGACCCAGCGTTACGACTCATGCCGGGCTCGTTGCTACCAGTAGCAGCCACGGAGACTACCACATTCCTGTTTATCAACTCTTTCTGGCGATGAAAGGCACCGAGCGCAGTAGGCACTGTCAAGCGGGCCTTGGTTTTGAGCGCACTAATGGCACCAACTCATGGAAGCGAGAACCGACCGGAAACAGTGATAGTAGAGCCGGACGTCGGTGTGTTTTTGTGGTAACACGCGCTCCCAATATAGGTGGAAATGCGGGTTCGACCCTCCGATCCTAGGTCCTCAAATCTGTATATGACTCGTGGGTATTCATAGTGTGTGACTTATCTTCGAGGAGTTTTGAATGTTTTGCATATCATTCAATATGCTGGAATACGCAACCACGCTATGGTGTTATACTTTTTAGTATTCTAGAGGCTCTCTTAATCAAATCTCGCAGTTGAAAGCGATATCATTGGATACTGTGGAGATGGATTGTTGAACTACGAATTTAGTATTTTGTATTCATATCTGTACAAGTATTTTTATTGTTGTACTATTTTGAGCAAAGCACAGGTGTTGAGACGAAAAATAATAATAACAGCAAACGAAGTAGTTATTCCTTCGGTTAATTTTGGTATAATTAACCCGAAATGACACGTGTACCAATCCATGGCACACGATTGCTCGAAGCCTTTCTCTCCGTAACTAAACTTCTCTCTCAGGTGCTTTTTGGTAACGTGTGTTGTCTCTCTAGACTCAATTTTTGTGCGATTTCACCATCATTTGATTTTTGAACAGTTCTTTTTTTATTAGTAGCAGCAAAAATAAATCATGTTCTACACTCCAATTTGCTTTATTTGCTCGGCAGGGGCTTGTGGTGTCTATCTTTACCAAACCCTTACTAGTCATTCCATAGCCCAAATCTCTATGATTCCGGTGCTATAGTTGGTTTTTTGAAGGGTTATTATAGCACGCTATAAGAGCATAAAGAAGATTACGTTTCTCACTCAAAGTTTTTGTCGTACAGAGAAGTTATACATGCAAGAGAAACATGGAGCTTGTAGAGAAAATCATGGAATATCAGAATAATACGAAGGATAACCAATGTTTTATTTTCCGATTAGAGGAAGAGCCCTAATAAATAACGGAAATTGTGCGCGTCTTGCGAGCTGTGTGGTCGATGAACTACCGTCCCTAAAGGGTTGGTAAATTAACAGATAAAGGCCGGAAAGACTGTTCATCCATTTATGCGTGGGTAAACATAGTGACCGATTTGTGTTGATAATTACTTACAAGTGCGCCAAAAATTTGACGCCATAAAGAGTTCTTAGCAACAAGGATTTGGGAGGCCGTTCTCTTAAATGTTGAAGCAGTTTAATCGCATAGATGCGTTAGTAACACTTATTTAGGCATCGATGCTCTTATGTGCTAAAGAAATTTAATCATCGAATAATGCCTTGTATCGAAGAAAGAGTGGCAGTAGAGAGGTGGCCTCGGTGGTTCAGTGGTAGCACGCGTCCTCGGTATGGGTGAAATGCGAGCTCAACTTTCGCCTGAGGTTCGAAGTTTTAGAAACCACTCAGAGTCCTCGGATATATAACCGACGAATACCAAAAATCCGTTCACACTACTAACGTTGCATTTCGGCAACAAAGCACTGAGAAGTGAACGACGCAGTAATGTTGTTGAAGCTTTATGACCGGGTGTTTCATATACGAACGGATAATGCGAGTCGATAAGATTAGCACCACTGAGAACTAAATCCATCCCCATACTTCCACCATTCAACTCTTTTTTGTCTCCTTGAACGTCGTAGAATACTGATTGATAGATTGGTTGTAACGTTCTACAGGGCGTTCGCTGTTAACTGCCGGAGTGTTGGAAGTGAGTACCGTCCCAGAGCTGCGCCGAACATTACAACTGCTGGGCCACAACCTCCCCTAGATGAGAAAATATCAGAATTAACACCATAGAGTAGAAATGACGGGAGTCAACACGTTAGAATAGAATATATCAGAATTCTTTAAAATCCACTTTACGGTACTGTGTCCTCCTATTTGTACAAATCCACAAATAGGCAGGTTTGCAGTACTCCTTCTCGATCCAAGTTTTTGAATGAAATGAGAGTAAGCACAATTGTAGTGATCCTCTTCATTATGCGGGCTATTCGACCTATTTAAGCGCTTGTTCTAAACAGCTTCGAATAAACCACTCCTTTCTACTTACAACAGTGTCGGGAAATTTTTGCGAGATTTGTTTGTGGCAAGCTACCTCCTCTAGTGAACATGGGATCGTCCAAGCACGTCTATCTCAGCGGTCCAGCGAAGATCATCGACCACTATTTGATTATATTCGAAACAAAAGAAGAAAATCGTAATCAGCAGATGAAGTTACTCGCAAAACTCTCAAAAGCCTTTGTAGATGGTGGATCAGATGACACAAATCAAGTACAAGAAATACTGGAATCCGCACGGTTGTCGTAGATTTGTCGATGGGTCATTTAATAAAAATCGTATTGAAATTTTATTAATCACTCAATAACTTCGTGCATTACGGGCATGAACCGACATTTGAACACCCTACGAAACAAGTTAGACGAGGTTCTGAGATTCAGCCGTATGAACTATCGGAATCAGTGCTGTGCACTTTGGTTGTGATATCAGTCTTTTGCTCTTTGGTTTGATTGTCACTACTCTTTGAACTTTAGTTTATTTTACGCGTTGTTTTTGATCAGAACGTCGTCACAAATTTTTATGACCGATATCTATCTTTTAGTGACGGAGATCGCTGACTACTTAAATACCAAAACGACCTCAGAATTCACTAATGACGCAGGACCAAGTCGTCGTAAAACTTCTATGTGAGCACAATACTGGTGAACCAAACGCAAGTGTTGGTAAGTTACGATCTCTGACCTTTTCTTTTCCACGCAGTGATTACTACAGAGATAAATAGACTGAAGTGCTAAGTTCGTTTTTATCTCTCATATGAACACACTCAATCAGAAATAAATAATCTACCAAATATATGGTACTTGCTTGAACATTAGATGACTCTTCTTTGTAATATCGTGCAAGTTTAGCTCAATTGCCGATTGGGCTGAAATTTAGCTTATCGGGCAGACCTTTTGCGCTAAAGTCTAATAATAGCACCTCACATTCGGCTGGTTCATGAAACCTCGTAATGAGCATTCAGTATAGTCAGCGAGCATACTCTAAGCCATTCTGAGGTTCGTACGTTATTGGTTTACGTAAGTTACAGTGATGTGGTCCGCCTCATCAGAGCCACACTCCCTGCAGGTCCCCTACTGATAATAAGGACAGGGAAACGTTGTTACGGTGAGAAAACGTGAATTTGTGTTATTACGCTATCACTATTCTTTTTCAGTCGAGGGTATACGCCAGTTATTCTCAGACATTGCACCTTAGATTCAACTGCTTTTTAGACTTCGTAAACCCACCGTAACAGCGTTCGGCATATTCTATTCTTATATATTGTCAAATTTCTGACTTATCCAGGTAACTGGGTGCGTGTAGCACAGCGACTAGAGGTGCTCTGTAACACATAGGTGGTCATTAGTTCAATCCCGCGTTCAAGGTTCGTCAAGTCCTCCAAGTCTTCCATCTCTTTGCTGTTGGCAACTTGACCTAAGACTTGTTTGGGAGAATAACAGCATTCACATGATACATCGGGAGGCTACCATAGGTCATTGTATGGGTCCGACTTGCACACATGAACCTCCAACGATGTATGGTAAAGTCGAATGAAGGCGCACCCCTCAGGAATCTATCGACAACGAGAGTTTTCTTCTTTCTTCACTAGTATGGGTGTTGCAGTGGCCACGTCAAGCGTCATTTGAGTAGTCCAGAAAGAGGAATGGAATTTCTGTTGTATGTTGCAGTTCAAGATTGTAGAAGGGCCCCTTGTCATGGTAGGGTAAGGTATCGAAGACAAATTAATGTTAATAACTTCATAGTTTGAGTAATCGGCATCGTGATTAGTACGGAACTCTACCAGTGATATAGGTACTGATACACTCCGCTCACCTGCGATTCCCGGTGTTATGTGAAGTGTGAATTGAAGCTTATTTTTCCATTAAATAGCCTTACCTAAAGTGTGTGAGTGTTTCTTGTCAATATCAATAATATGCCTCCGATAATTTTTTTCTCATCAAAAATCAGTGGGGAATTTTGAAACACAAAAGTACTCGATTTTAGAAAAATGATAAGAAAATACCTCAAAAGTGTTGAAGAAGAAACCAATGACTTGAAATAGCTGAAGGGGCTGGTTAAAAGACTGTAATAAATGATTTATAACTAGCAAAAACACAAAATTTTTTGCTTTTTAAATATAATCTTATACTGCTGTTCAGCAAACAAGAAATATCTCTTACAATGTAATCAGAGTGAAAAAACATGTCTGTGATTTATTGACAGTCATTCTACCAATCAAAAACCTGTTTCATTTGAATGATCGCTGAGCTAATTTCAGTAGCTTACTGTTTTTCGTATCTAAACATTGTTCTTCGGGCACGAAAAGTGCTTACGAATGTTAAGATTTGATGTATAGCGAGAAGTTCATTAACTGATTGAATTTCCCAAAGTGAGAACGAGTTTACTTTGAAAGTTAGGCTAGGTGCTGGCTGAATGCGAGGAATTCCATCGTTCTGAAAGAAACCACGTATCAAGTGGCAAACCACTTAGCTCTGCACAAAAGTTAGTTGATAAGTGAAAGCGGTGATAATCCGAGAACAGCTTTTTCAAGAGTCTAAGACAGATTTAAGACTTCCCAAAAAGTCAAGAGCATGGCCTTAGGTCACTAAATGATTGTAGACGAGCTCACTTTTGGTAGCACTATATTAGTGAAAGTTCGTGGGGCTTCACTAGATTTCTGCTCGAATTTTGCCCCTAGCGATTCCTTTCTTATTTCTGACCGCTCTAATGCCATTGCAATAGTGATAACATCGCAATAGCTTCATGGTAGTGCTAAGAATTTCTGCTTAGTGGTATCCCCATGAGCTTGAGATTTGTGTGTATGTGCGCGCGTGTGTGTATCTCAATATGTATGGATATGTCTCAATTGTCTGTGCGTGTACGTCTCTCTGTCCTTGTGTCCACCTGTCTATCTGTCTGTAACCAAGTGTCTGTGTGTGAATTGGTATATATATATATATATATATATATATATATATATATATATATATATGTATATATACATATATATCTGTGCTTGTGCGAGTGCATATGCGTGTGTTGGTGTATATATACCTGTCTGTCTGTCTGTCTGTGTCAGTATGTTTTTCTCCGAAGATTCATAGGGATTCTACAAGCTATCCATCTATCAGGTTCATCGACCACATGTGTAGTGCCAGTGGTGTCAGTGAAAATAAAAGTCGTTTGATAGTGGAAAAATCAAGAAACTAATCTTGCCTGATATTTTCATGTTGCCGTTCGCCATATTATCAATTTTCGGGAAAGTAACTAATTTTTTTTGTCTTTCTAGTTTCTTGTCGAAGGATTGGTTATCATTCTTTCTCTCTCTGGTCCGGCTGATGCAGCTTGCAATATTGTAGGTAATCCCAGAAAAAGTTGGAGACTGACAGTAATTTTAGCACAGCTTGGTATTAGGCAGAAAGGGTGAATGTATAGCGCGCTAGTTACGAGTGTTCTGAAATACACACATTCTCGGTTTCATCCTGCGTTCACCAAGCCTTCCATCCTTCTGGTGTCGGCGAACTGATAGCAGACTTGTCTCTTAAGGTAGCGACACTGAGTTAATAGATTGGGCAGGCTAGTGTAAGTTATTGTATGGGTCACACAAGCCTTTGATCATCTGAAACGATGCTTAACGATGTCGAATGCATGGTGCGTTCCTTAAGATTTATCAACGTCGGAGATATCTCCTCTCTTCTTTCATAAGGCCCAGCGACAACTTTCTATTTTAATTGTTTTAATATTGCTTAGCTACTCGATTGTTTCTTTCTCACGTCTTTTTCTATTAAATATGTTTGTGTTTTTAATTTGTATTAATCAAAATATGTGCCCTGTACTACTTAGTTTTGACCAAAACATCAGTCTATTGCTCTATCAATCATACAATTTTGCCTTCTTTTTTAACATGCAAAATCTTGTTTTGCCACTCTTCTTATATGCATCTGTGAATATTGAGTGGTACGCAATAACTCAGCCTTACTCGGGAGATGAACCCTCGTTACATGCTTACCGGGTACGTGTTTTACCAATACACCACCAGGGTTACGCTACCAGCAATCAACCATTCATGGGTCTGACCGGAAAGCCAAAATCGGCTTCAAACATGGGTGAGCTCGCAGCATCTTTTATATGTATTATCTGAATGACCGCATTATTTTTACTACTTTTTGCAGTGATATGATGTTGACCTCTTGATTATAATCCAATGAAATTTGAAGTAAAAGACAATTACAAAGTTTCGTACTCTTATTTTGAGAAATCCTCATAAACTCTTCTCCACTAGAAAGGACTGATATGAAAGCACTAAATTAAAAGTGTAATTAATTCTAATCAACAGCTTGATTTATTGCAAGTAGCCGCACGGCTGTTTCCTGGCTATCAGCCGAAGCATCGGATCTACATTCACCTCACTCAGAGAGTGAATTGAATATACGCCTCATTCAGAGAGTTAATCAAATTTTTGTGTCCTCCGACCTTACGCAAGTCGTTACAAATTTGTGAGCTGTAATTTTACGACGTCCCACATACGCTGATGTTTTAATATTCTACTTGTTGACGCTTTACTAAGAGGTTCTTTTCTTAAAAACATCATTCAAATTATTCGTAAACGGTAACAGAGGCTGCTGCACCACAGAATAGCCTAACACCGCGTCTCTTTAACCTCTTTGCACAATTGATTAAATCTTCTAAAAGCGAATGAACAACTTGCTTGATTGTTTTTTCAACAAAGTGCGCTAATTCTACTACTGCATGCTCCAAGTAGTTCGCTAGAAGGTTTACTTCTCACCGCACTAAGCAATTTTTTTCACTATTGACTTCAAGCACTCGATTTCCGTAATTAAAAAGGAACTCTCAGACTAAAAAATCAGCTTCTATCAAGTATAGCTTACAGTCAATCATACAGACTCTATTCGTTAATCGGTTTCACAGTAGATTCACCAAACTATTATCCTATGCAAATCTCCTTCTTTCTTATTCCAGTTCTCCTTCTCTACTCATAGTCTTTCTGTCGCTGATTCCATTTCGAATTTCGCTGAAATGATTTTTCTCATGCGAGAATCGTATACATCCTCATATCAAATAGTTTCTCAATTTCTTCCACTTGAAGAAACAATTGATTTCTGATAGTCTAAGTATATATCTATTGGGAGGAAAAACGACGTAGAAAAAAAAGCCCGATTATCTTTCTTTTCAAAAGCAGCTGTTTCAAGGTTCCATCATTAATAAGTTATCTTGCAGACGTTGATTGTAATTTGTCTTGGCAGCTGTTTGACGGCCACTAAAGCATTGAGATTTTCTGTTGTTTTGGAGAAACATCTTACCGAAGTACTTTCCTCGTTGAACAAATGCATTAGTGCATTTCTACGTATAGGCTGTTTTAAAAGGTTAAGGGCGCCTTGGATAGTTAGTATCACTAATAGTTTTTAGTAGGCTTAAACCTGATCTTATCACGTTCCATGGCGTAGTTATAGATAAGTAAAAGGAGAACCTCTATCTCCATTCTTTTCGACGAATGTATGACCAAAAGGAGTTTTCCAGGATGCGGTTTTTAAGGAAAGAAGCACTCACCCTTATCTTACTGCCAGTATTCCCATATTAGGCGTGGGAATTAGTTTTATTAAAAAGGACGTCTTACCGCCGTCCTACATCATAACTTTTCAACCACTTGTTTTCCAACCTGTATCCTAATCGAGTTGCATACAAACGATCAGAGACTCATCGAAGGAATCAAAGGCTTTTTTGTAAATCTTTCGGAAGATGGAGAATACAATGATCTCGATAGCAGAGACACTTTATCGTTTTATGGAGTGCAGTTCCTCTGATAAAATTTCCTGAAGCGTCGTTTTTTGATATAACAGACAAGAATTATATTACTACAAAGAGCTCATTTATTCCTTTCGGAGTGTATTGGAGCGCATGTGCACAGTGGTCGGAGGTGTTCTACGTCGCAAACAAGGTCAATGGTTCGATCTCGCGCTCATGGCTCACCAGGCCATCCATCTCGCCGAAGTCGGTAAAATGGCATCAGACCTGTGTGGAAGGATGAGCAACACTGGCTCAATACAGCGATAGGCCATTGCGAGTCATTGTAAAGGCCAGATGTGCATTCAGTTACCTCAAATATTATTTTGAATTGGAGACGGATCCATGGCGCATACCTCACAGATTTATCAACGCCGAGAGCTTCATCCTCTATTATTATAACTTTGAAAAACACAAAAAAAGACTTGCAAAAGGTCAGAAAAATCTTGAGTTTTACTCTACTGCTTTTTTTCATTCAATTTCGTTAAGTTTTTTACACGAACAGAATATTAACAACTCGATTTCCTAGTAGACATCCAGATTTTGAAAGTCTGAATTGTCTTTGTGACGCGTGTCTGTGGACTATCTATGAGAAACTGCAAAACGTTCGGAATTCTTGATGTAGACGAAATGTCAATCGTTCTCTCATCTATGATCCATCATCGCACAAGAATGAGTAGAGTTAGTAGCCAGCTAGGCTTGTTGATCCCACATAATGAGTATACTCCTTGAAGAACAATCGCTGATAGTGCGCCGTTCAGTTCGCCTTTTTCGTACTGGCAGAAAATGTAGGAGCATGACTCTAGGTATGTTTGGATATTGTAGTTCGTTCTCGTTTAACTTGATTCATAACTCTAATATAAGCAGCGAAATAAAATTGATGAAACACTGATTGAGCACTCTAAACCATTGAACAGTAGTTGTAACTAGTCTCGTGTCACCATTTTTTGGAATAAAACTCAGTGAGGTTTACCACTTGTTAGGAATCTTTTGTATAAGTAGGTTTTCCTATTGATTTAAAGCAGTGCTTGTCTTTCAAAGCTTTAGGTTTGAAAGATATCGAGCGATGTAGGCTGACATTGAAGCTCTACGCCCCTTCATTCTTTTGATCGTTACTTGAATTTCAGAAAAAATATAGGATGATTTTCCTTCCCATTGGATTTTTGAGATCAGCAGTGGAGGCTGTGAAACATATACTTCTCTAAGTAGAACTATTGGTCAGCAATATATAGCCTGATAAAAATTTTAAAGCCTTTCAGAGGTCTGGTATTGCATTTCGAGTACTATACGCATGTTTCGGCGCTACTCGCACTCCTCAACAGTTCCACATGCCTTACAGCTCACCGCTACAACTAATGGTAGCAACGGCGAAGATATATTAGTCTAGAGTCTGTAATCCACGATTGACCTTTCCGATGATCATATGTTATCCACTGCACCACCGTAGTTCTTGCCTTTTCATTCTCTCAGCGTCGGTGGTGCAGCTTGTAACCCGTGAGTCACTAGATAACGTAATCGTCTGTTAAGAGCGTAACTATGATTTTGAGCTTTGCTCGTATCCCAGCATTATTGTCATTGTATATCGTGCCCTGTTATGAAAAAGATAGAGAAGTAAGTAGAAGCTAAAGCATTGTAATGCCGAATGCGCTGGAAAATTCGTTTACTATACCTACTACCTAGTTTCTTGAACATTTACGTGGAAACGCTAGTAAAAGCAATGTTCGTTCAAACAGTGGTTGTTACAATTTCTATCAACACAGTTGACCAAAGTTCGTCAATCACGGCTAGAGCGCCTGCTCTGCAATATATGAGTTTCACGATTGGGCTATGATCAACCTTTGGTTGGTAAGAATTTACTTCGTTTTACTTCGAGACTGTGATCACCATCGAATTTTAACATCTAGCGTTTTTATGATGTTTTATTTAACTTTTTCACGCAGATAAATATCAAATGTATGTGGATCCTAGCATTTCCTGGATTTGATTCATTCCACGAAGGCCCAATGATGTGACGTGTGACTTAAACTTTTCGTAAGCAGCTCCGTGTTAATTGATGGATATCGTTGAGTGCTGGTCGAATCGATTTTTTCGTTATTCAAAATAGCCGTTCTGGGATCTTCCCACATGAATTGATTCTAGTCGAGCCTGATACTTATTATTCTTTTCCAAAGTGGGCTGAGGCTTCTTGAGTGCGGATTACATTCGAGTTTCTGAGTTGGTTGGGCCTTCAAGCCACGTCACTACCATACTCTATTTTTATTTATACATTCGAATTGTTTGGCTAAGTAACATGTATTGTCTTAAGAGAGATTTTGAAAAAAAAAACTTTTATCTGATCTCGTACTAAAGTCAGCTTATCCCATCTTTATGCTAAAACAGAAGAAGCCGAGTTAAATGTCGAACGCCACCTTCTAATTATTCTCATCTTTACTTACTTGAATACCTGGACTCAAATGGGCCTGCCCTAACCGATAGTGCAAGCTCCAGTATTTTTACAGTCGTTTCTCCCTCGAGCAACGTCGTCCATGGTGATTATTGTTCGGAGAATGGTGACTAACACGAAACCCATTCCGTGATTCTGGACTCGTTGCATCTGCGGATGCAGATGGTTAACAGTATCCACAAACAAGTCCAATCCAAAATTATTACTTTTTATGCGAAACTGTAAGAGTATAGTGTCAGAGACTGGAACAATTTTGTAATGGTGTTGATAGTGATATGTTTTCTCAAGTTCCTACAGTAGAAGCATCTCAGTGAGCTACGACTTTGAAATCTTATCTATTTTTGATGATAAAATATCAAAGCCTCCTTTCTTTGGATGCAATTACAAGGAATCACTGAAAGACTTAAGCTTATTTTCAAAGCCAAAATGCACATGCGTCTAAGTATCAAAATATATAAGAATTAGAGATCATTACAGATAAATTTTACTAAGCTATCCTTGACTGATTTTTTCATTAATGCTATCTTCCAATCATCTATTTTTCATTCTAGAACATTCCACCTTGAAGTGTAGAGCCTCCAAGTGCTTGGTTGAGGGTAAAGTTCCTTAACACTCGCGAAAAATTCTAATTTCATGTTTATTTTACGCGGTATCGGTTACTGTATATAGATGGGAGCTTGAAAGCATATCATGACGTCGGATTTGAAGTGGGTCTACTTGGTCAGTCACTATCGCAGAAACTGTGGGCTCCAAAAGGTGAAGCTCGGACATCAGTTGCGCGCTAAAATCTATTTGGCAAAAAGGTCATGATTTACCAAAAGCTACTGCGAGTAGCTGGGCCAAATCTACGATGCATTGAAGGGAATGCGTACCCGACATTACTTTGTCGAAAGCGCGCTGTTTCGGCAACACAATGTTTACCTCACACCGCAAAAAGACTAACTAAAAGTTCGATGACCTGAAGCGAGTCCAGGCCTTGCCGCACACAGCCTACAGTCCAGATGCTGCGCCGTTCAATTATGGCCCAGTTCCGCTTGATGAAACATTTCCTACGTGGACGCCGATTCGAGACATTTGATCAAGTTGTAGAGGCATATCAGAAGTTTCCAAGTGGCGCATTTCGAGCAGATCCCGAAGCCTGAAGATCGTTGGCTCGTGGATAGTGATGGTCTTTATTATGAGAGATAATTATCACTGTTTCCATTTTGATTTATGTATAAATTTTCAACTTTTATCTGTTGTTATCGAACTTTTTCTCAACCTGATAATACCGTACTGCTCGCTCGTTTAGAGATATCTGACACACCACTGATTCAAGGATCACAAGTGTCAATAATTTCTCTGGAATAGCAATCTTCAACGTATTATTAATCCATACTTTCCTTTCTAAGCAAAAATTTTTTAGTATTATGTGAAATAATCACTTAAATGCTTAACACTATCGTTATTATCTAACTACTACATGGATACTTCAGTGGCTCGTTTTGATTGCTAGTGCGAGTCTCAGCATAATCGTCAAGCATTTCTCTCTCGTTCAATTGTTGTCCATGGTGTTGGTCTACTTCAAGCATGGTAACGTGAAAGAGGCCCAATCCGTAAATCTAAACTTGTTGCTTTCTGCAGATAGAGATGATTAATGTTAGACACATACATGTTCGTGCATCGTTTAGATGGTCCTCCTGCTTCCATTCTTATGGAATCCACTCCGCTGTTCTTTTCGTTCATTTGTCATCTGCCCTTCTCATCAAATGGCTGGCCCGTCTGTGTTTCGTTTTTCATGTGAGTATCTCTCGATCATGAAGATGAGATAGTTATCAAAGATCGAAGGTGCGCTAACCGGCTGGAGGTTGAGAGTGAAGGTCTTTTAGAAAACTCCGTTCAAATGCTTGAGGGTGGTGCGCAGATTTCCTGACGTGGTTGAAGCAACAACTCACGTCTTTGCTTCACAATGGAGTGTTCAGAGGACTGTTGTATCAAAAAGTAAGCACGAATTTGGAGGTTCGTTGCTTGGTCGATAGTTCTTTGAGAGGCTCAATTGCGGCTCATGCTGATGTCATATTTTATCTGGCTCCTCGTTCATGTTGGTCTCCTTGTTTAGTGAACGTTCAAGGTACACGTTTGAGGTAGCCGTAATATAGAATCGTCCAGTTAGATTTGTTCACCTTTGCGCAGTGGATTACTCATGAAATGTGTCATCGTCCTGTTCATGTCCAATCTTTTTTCTGCTTCATTGAGTTCATTGAGCATAGTCTCTGCTTCACTGGTATTTTGCAAAAAGATGACGATGTTGATCGCAAACAAAGGTTTAATAGGAATTTATTATCAATAAGCATGATTTTGCCGTCCCGGTCGAGCGACTTCAATATCCATTGTAGTACAACACTGAATCTTGGCAACATAGTGTCGCCTTATAGTCCATAAGTATGGTGCGAGATGGATGCATGAGAAAGCCATATTTCTGTACTGTAGATGCAATAGAAATCAGCTAATGTTTATAAAAGATGTGTTTTTACCTTGGTCGACGAGAGGGCTGACAGGATTGAATTAGTTTCGACGCTGTCAATCGCCTTCCGTAGTTGACAGAGATTGTGATTAGGGGCATAGATTCTTCCGACATACTTCAACGACCCGTATGAAAACGAAAAAACGCCAATATGTGACTACACAACCAAGCTCACTATAGTGTACCCAATATGTCGAGTGCTGGGCAAAAACGTTTGCGTTAGCCGGGATTCGAACCCAGATCTCACCTTTCCGGGAGCGTGTGCTAACCATTACACTAGCGACGCACGTTTTGCAGAGCACTCTTATTCATGCTATAACGAGTTGTCTGCCAACAGCCAACCATCGACGGTCTGGCGGGGCAGCCATTATCGGCATTGAACCCACTTGAGTTGACAGACATTGGATATCGATAATCAGTCTAAATTCTTTTTATTTTGAGTGCCACTTGCAGTGGTATGATGTTATAGTGTACCCAATACGTGGAGTGCTGTGCAAAACCGTTTGCGTCAGCCGGGATTCGAACCCGGATTTCACTCTTTCCGGGAGTGTGTGCTAACCGTTGCAACGTGAATAAGAGTGCTGTGCAAAACGAGCGTCGGTAGTGCAACGGTTAGCAAACGCTCCTGGAAAGAGTGAGATCTGGGTTCGAATCCCGGCTGACGCAAACGTTTTTGCACAGCACTCCACGTATTGGGTACACTATAACATCATACCACTGCAACTGGCAGCCAAAATAAAAAGAATTTAAGCTCATTATAGTTGGTTGCTGAGATCTGCAATAATTTACATTGAAGAACGAGTGGTAGAAAAGTGGTAGCCTCGCAGGCGTGGTGATAGCATGCGCTTCCTGTGTGAGTAAATTGCGGGCTCAACTCCCGGCTGTGGTTGAATGTTTTGCACACCACTCATTATTCTCAGAAGTGTATCTATAACATCTTACTACTAAGAGTAGATAAAATGTAGCACTGTATAAACCCACTATGAAACAATCTCTGAGAAAGAATTTCTTAACTATGCGAACCGAAATTTTGTTCCTAACATTATTCTGCTAAAATTAGAAGGCATTTGACTGCATAAATTGCAAGTAAATCTAGTTACTTTCACGCTTTCGAAGAGACAAAACCACCGAAACGTCACCCAACATTTTATTTCACTGAATCATTCTCAATAAATCCTATTATTGATGACTTTGCTTCGCCTAGCCGAGAAAATGCTATATTATCCGACCAACGCCGACGTTAGTAGATAAGTCCGCTGTGGGAATTGCTTTTATCTGTATTGCATACTACAGTAATTCTTTGGACAGGTCTTATTCACTAAACACAATATTTGACATCATCACAATCCTATTTGAAGGCACCTTTGGGTTTTTTTTACTTATTACTTTTGAAATTATTATTTTCCTATAAATCTAAAATGTTGGTTTATATGCAAAACTCTGTCTTGGGCGAGAGCTGAAATCGATTCTCACCTTTTACAAGGGCGGTAAAATGACGAATTCCTGTATGTATAAACACATATATATATATACATGTATATATGCATATATACGTACGTATACATATATATATATATATATATATATATATATATATATATATATAATGCAGTGGCTGTTAGCTTAAGTGGGTTATATGCCAATATGCGCTTAGGAGACCACAACTGTCAACGGTTGATTGTTAACCAGAGTCGAAATCTTTGGTAGTGCAGTGAGTTGTCACATGGCCCCGGAAAAGTGAAATGCGGGTTCAACTCCCGACAGAGGTTCATAACTTTGCATATCATTCAATATTCTTGAATATATAGTTTTAACATCATAAGACTTCTGCAAAACAATAAAAAGAGAGAAATCTCCTAGATCATATTTTATTACAAGTGGACTTCGAGTTTTCTTCAATTTCTTTCAACAGCGGCTATATCCAGGTCACAAACTGTTCGTATCAAAACGTTCTAGACAATAATTATTCCAATTATGACCCTCACTTTGCTCGGGTCATCTCAGGGCACGTTAACTTCACAATGTTAGAACACTACAGATTTTTGCCGTGTGTTTCTTCGTCACTAAAGAAATCATAAGCTACCATTCACATAGTCGGATAAAAGGTCATTGATGAGCACCGGGTGAATAACGATCAAACCATAAAGCATCGAGCGTTTAAATTTCCTCGGACGATGCTTGGTTTTACGAGGTAACTTGATATAGTTGATCCACGCAAAAAAAGAAAGAAAAGAGAAACGACGAAGTTCTTGTCTCATTGATAATGATAATGACATTATCATTTTGTTTGAAACCAGTATAATTTCGCCAGTTTTATATCGTCTGAAAAAATCTTTGTAGTTTTTTTGTAAAGGTTAATTAAATAATCCTTACAAATACCAATGTTCACGCCGTTTGTGATCTTTAGATGAAAGCAATATATCCCCACTGATGTATAGTGGCGTCCCTTTTGCACACAACTCTTTCTACGCTACAGCGCATCTATTTGTCAGCCGCCAGCCGGTCCTCGTAGTCGGTCTCGATTGACCCCGGTCACGCTGACAGATACTGGGTATTGAAGACCGAATGAAATTTGTAGCGTAGAAAGAGTTGTGTGCAAAATGGGCGTCAGTAGTGTAGCGGATAGAGCACGCGCTCCCGAAAATAGAAAGGTGCTGTTTCTAGTCCCGCCTGACTCGAAAGTTTTGCACATCACTCTACATCAGTGGGTATATATCTAAAACACCATACCATCGCTAAAAGCGGTTACTTAAAAAGAATTCTAAAAGCAGCATGCTTCTTCTTTCTTACATCCTTAACCATGATGAGAGTGATCCTTTTGATTAGACTTTTTCATTCGTTGGTAGATGAGGCTAATCACATCTTTCAAATGTTGTCGATGCAACGAATAGAATACGATAAAGTTATTTCTTAGCCACGTGGTCACCAGCTCCGGCAGAACGTCGCTTATCGGCCGGCGTATGCGTGGCCGTGTTGATGTCGGTCGGAATGTTCATCTTCGGTATGATTCTAGGAGTTTTCCTGCACGCCATCGCCTTCTCACAGAACGGATCTCAATCGGTGCGTTATATTTATAGTTTTTGATTTATTTTATAGGTATTAAGCAACACAGATATCTTAAAACGCTTAATAATAACTAATTTTTCATAGCACAGAGTGAATTAAAATCAGCCGGCGACGATCACGGCGCCCTGAGAAATACCGGACTAATCTCCACCATGTTGCTGTTCATTTTCATTTTCTGTTTGTTTTGAAAATAATATAAGTATATTGTTTTACCAAGGAGCAGATTCGGACGCGTTATTATACTGACATAAAACATTAATTCTGCCAATGTTCCGATTTCTTCGCTTTCTTCAGAGGCGCGTAGATCCGAGTCGATAGTCCACAGGTGATCGTTGTCACAATCTTAATGTTCTTATCTCATCAGGTCGACTTTAGTGGAGGCAAGACACCTAAAGTTATCTTTCGAAGTCAACGATGCTCTTCTATGTGATGATGTTGATTAGTTGTCTATACGATATGATCTGCTTTACTTAGCGGAAATTAGCGGGAAATATGTCCTCTAGCAGTCAAAATCTCATTGCTGACACCTATTATGGCACTGTTCTATATTAAGCGTGCATCGAGTCATTTCAAAGTTTCTCATACCTACGAGTCCTTTATATGCTTTCCTGTGTCTTTCAATTTTTTTTTAAATAATTTCAACTTTTCTGTGTGAACAAAAATCCTCGTAGGCTGAAATAAACAGAGTTCCTCTTACGTGTTTTCTAATGGTCGAGCAGAAAAGACATACTCTTTAGAATCCTATTGATAACCGTATAGCTTTATGCAGAGCAATATATAGTTTTAGTGGCGATAGAAATACATTTTCGCAACAGTTATCTGTATCAAACCTCTCCAATAACTTTCCATCTTATCATAGCGAAGAAGGTGTCGAACTTGCATGCTTGAAACAGCTTGACATATTTCTACGTTTCTCACTGGCTATGGTCTCACCAGTGATCAACTTTAGCGTAGAAGTCTCACACTATAGTCGAATATACTTAAGCCTCAGTGGTTCAAAACGTTATTCTTGTCAAATCATAGTCAAACAATATTCCCAAATAGGTAATTTTTGCACATTACTAGTTCTTTAAAGCGCACGTGGCGCAGTGTAGAGGTTCTCTGCGTCACACACGGTGTTAATGGTTCGATCTCGCTCTCATGGCTCACCAAGCCATCCATCCCTCTAGGGTCGGTAAATTGGTACCAAACTGGTCTCAGACTTGTCTGAGAAGTTAAGCAGCACTGAGTCAGTTTAGCGGGATGTCACCCGAGTCATTGTAAAGGCCAGATATGCACGCAATCACTTAAATCGAAGTTAAAAATTGAAGACGAATGCATGGAGCATCCCCCAGGCATTGATCAACGCCGAGAGCTTTATCCTTTTATTAGTTCTATAGTTTGCCACCCAAAAAAGCTGTGTTAAATAATTTGCTGCGTTATAAGGAAGTGCTCTTTAAAAACGTCTTGTGTGCCAAATAGAAAATGGAGGAATGAGTACAAGTCGTCTCATTCAGTCTTCCCTCTCGTGCGATTTCATACCAACTCACGCCTTCGCAACTGTGTTCAAAATCTCAAGGTACAAGAGATTATAGGACTTGAAAGACATTGTGAGTGGCTCTCAATGATCTCTTCGTAGGATCTAGTACTTTATATTTATTATAAAAAAATCAGCTATATCAACGTCTCTTTTGTCGAAAAAATTACGTGAACAAAATTGTAACATCTTATCCGTGAGCAGGGTTCGTCTGACAAGCCTAATCTGCTCGAGCGATGAAAAGAACACCGGTTTTCGCCTCAAAATATTTTTTTAAATAATGAAAATTACACTGGAGAATGTTTTGTTGCCCGTCTTACATTTCATTAAATTTAGCTGGTCGCGAATTATAGATACAGATGATGAAGCTGGGAGATCACAGCTAACGTTAAGCGGGACACTTCGATTTCTCTCCAATAGTGAATGCCTTTTTGAAGACTCTTTAAGATGACTGCGCTGATGGTTAATATGTTTTCGTAAGTAGCGTTGATGGTGGCACGTCTTAACGTGTTTCTGAGGTGTAAGAAGTAGGCTCAAGGTGGTATAACTCTCTAATTTCACCTTTTTGTTGGTCAGACTTTGATGTTTTCACCGTCGAAGAAAATGCCACGAGATTAGGTATGTATTCTTGCCGATATGGAGTTTTGCAACAATATTGACGCCAGTGAAGTAAATCTTCCATTGAAACAATGAGCAGCTACTAATTTTTTTTATTGGAAAATGGCAAATTGCATGAGAAACTCAGATAATCTCAGTCTACATTTGCTATGCTCATCAATGAACTGTTAATTGAGATTGGTACGCCAGGGTCATACACCGGTGTTTCGGAGGTTTCGGCCTCCTCGTCAGTGACCCCCGCCCCACATTAAGCCCTGCACTGAAGTAAGGAGGGAGGCGTATGTGGTGATGGCACAGTGTACAAAGACACTGGTTCATCACTACCTCTCAGTCGATAATTTTGGCTGTTAGATCAAAATTGATTATTCAGATCGACTGTTTTTTAAAACCTCGCAAAAAACATCCAAAATAATTCCAAGAAAGAATGCTTTAAGCCTAAACGAGGTTGGTGCGGTGCCATCACCACATACTCCTCCCTCCTTGCTTCAGTGCAGGGCTGAATGTGGGGCCGAGGTCACTGACGAGGAGGCCGAAATATCCGAAACACCGGTGTCTGACCCTGGCGTCCGTTGTCTTTGTAAACTGCTGTAAAATATGTCATCGCGTGATTAGGTTGTCAAAGAAAAGCAGATAACCTTGCATTTATTACATTTTGCATTTCTATTTGATATTTCTTACAATCGCATTCCTCCAGAATCTGCTAAAGATTTAATTGGCAAGTTAGTTCTTCCTGTTCCGCTACTGACATTTCGAGAAACCCGGTCGGAACTTTGAAGCCTTCGATTTACGAACTTTTAACTGGTGCAGTATGTCAACAAAACTTATTTATTATGCGCAATACGAAGAAGAGAAAAGAAAAAGATGGTATGCCATAGAAAACTGAATAAAATAGTTTATTTTCTTTTTCCTGCCATTTTCATCCCTTAAGAATAAGTGAGTCCGTAACCAGATCCACGTATGGTACACTTTTTGTGTGCCCCATATAATTTACAAATTGGTGATTGAATCATATTTCCGTTTTGAGAATGTTTAGGATATCGCGAATTCGACTGGGGATAGCCTGGATATTGTACCATCTATGACGTGGCCGTTAGACGGAAACTTTTCTCAGCAGAACGACTATGATGATGACTTATATACATCAAACGACGTCATTTATGACCTGTCTCTACAAGAAGACTGTAGCGATTTTCCATGGAAAAGTATCAGGTGCCGTTTTTAGTAATGAATAATAGTGCTCATTTTCAAAAGGAATATTTTCTATAAAAATTTCTGATACTATTATTAGTGTCCCCACTATCTTTCTATGTCTTCTTTCTAAGATACAATTCTCAGAAATGACTTAAAATAATTCGGGCTCTATATCACCAAAAAGAAAACTTTTTGCAATTCGTGAAAAGTTATTTGCTCTAAAAGGCTGTATGGCTGTTTAGACATAAAGCCTAAACTGCTCAGTATAAAAATGTTGTGATGCCCAAGTTATTAATCAACAATTAGGGTGCTACTTCTTTCAATGTCCACCCTTTGTCGGTTCAACTCAGTTCTTCCCGTACTTCAGTTTTATTCTGCAGAGAGCATGTCGGCAATTTGGCGTTTTTATACGACACCATGCCCTCTGCCCCTGTAATTATTATGTCTGTAACTTTAACACTAAACTGTATCATGAGTTGATGCTGCAACTTCGTCAGTATGGGCAAAATATACACGGGGCTTCATTTACATCGTAGTTCTTCTTTTACTCATTTGTATGCGGATGACGGATAACTATGTTGCTGTCCTGCGCACAGTGACATAAAGCCCTTAGAGAAATAAGCGTAAGCGAAAATCCAGCCTCAGGCAGGAGCTGGACCCGCGCTTCATTCATACCTGGAACGCGTGCTAGCACCGTACCACCGAGCCCACGGCTTACCCAATATTCATTCTTAACTATCTCTCTATCATAGCTATCAGCCACCGACCTTTGACAGGCTTGGTCGGTTAGGCAATATCACTCTATAAACCCATTTGATAATAAAGGAATATTGAAGAATGAGTGGTGGGTCAGCGGTGGATTCCCTGGTGTAGTGGTGGCACGCGTCCCTAGTATGGCCGAAACGCGGGCTCGACTCCCGTCTGAGATCAAATTTTTGTTCAGCGCTCAACTCTCTTAGGTCTATTTGAAACATCATAGCATTGCAAAAATGGAGTATAAACAGAAGAATTCTTAGATTTATATAAATCTTTGGTTTTCTTTCAATATTTCGCATAGTTTGTATTTATTCTCTACTCCTTCACAAACCACTCTGTTGATTTCCACTGCATTTCGTCCGCTCCTCAAATATGATAATAACTTGCTGAGCACTTTCTAAGTTCATCACCATAGAAGCCTTCACTGTGCTTAACACGTTTTCGAAGCTCTAGGATCTCGTCCAGCTTAATAAAAATCGACATTATGAACGAGTATCGTTCGCCATTATTGTTTTATGCCTTCTCATCACAATTACGCGGTATTCGCAGTTGTAGAATTATTGATGTGTTAGGTTGGAAAGAAAATTTCCATCGTTTGGATGGGAATGTCGTTTTTCGCATCAATCGTATATGATTTTCATATCATTTGAAAAGTCTACTTCTTGCTCATTTATTGATATATGATCTGTCTATATCTGCTGCAGAATGGAATGAAAAGTTGGCCAAGAAGTACACAGGACTTATTCGTCGCAAGCGCGCTTTGTTTTAGCAAGACAGCGCAAAACCACACACGCCAAAAACACCAAGTCAGAGTTTAAGGAATTGGACGGAGTTGAGATTCCACCGCATTCACCCTATAGTCCGGACATTACTCCATCTAGTTACGGCCTTTTACGATCAATGCAACAATTTTTTGGAGGGTCGTCGATTTGATTCTTTCGATGAAGTTGAAGAAGCATGTCATGAATTTTTGATTCAAAGCCATAGAAGTAGTATTTCGATCAGATCCGAAACCTGGTGAACGATGGCAAAGTGGTGGATAATGATGGCCTGTATTTTGAAGAATAGCTGTTGTTGTTTGTTGTCTGAATATATGCATAAGTTTTTAACGTTTTGTCAAACAATGGAAACTTTCTTTGCAACCTAGTATGACATGATTTTACAGAATAGAGCATAAGCTTGAAGTGAAGCTTAGTTATCCCGACTACCATTTAGTCCATCGTCGTTTCCTTCTAAGTTAAGTGTTATTTGAAAAATTTGAACGCTGTCTTAGGTTGCCACGCGACGTTGTTCCATTCTCATATAATCTAACTATTCATCCGAATATTACAACGAGTCAGTTGACAGGAAGTGTTGCCATAGATATTGAGGTTAGAGGCTATTTTCTTGTCTGTTTTCTGATTTTGCAAAATTGTGAAAACTCGTGGCGGTCATCTTTAGAAGTCGAATGTGAAGTCTCGTCTAAATTCTCATCTGATGAGAAAGTAGGCAGAGAATAAACAGCCTAGAGTTCGAAGGTACTGACTCTGTTGCTGGCTGCAAAATACTTAATGATCCTCATGTTCTGAAATACTTTCAGTTCGTCATAACTTCATGCTTTTTATACTACTCAATTGTACAGGTTGTGAATAAGACGAAACTGATCGTCTTACATTATGATAACATAATCATGACGACATTCAACGTTAGGGTCAATTCACAACGGATAGATGCTGAATTTGTAAGTTCTTTTTCTTCCAAAAATTTATGACAGAGTTAGAATTGGGAGGAGAGATAGCGAAGTTAGTGATGTATATGTCACAAATCAAAATACTGGTTCAAGTCTCCGTTACCTCAACTCTTGCAATATTTCTCACATTGATGAAGAAGACTTTGTCTCAAGCAGTAACTGGAACAGAACACAAGATATTTGTAGGGCTTTCGGGTAAAGAATGCGAAAAAACGAACCAAATAAAAGAAGTGTTGGAATTTGTGCAACAAGAGTGATGATGGGTTACGTATTTTGAAATGAATTTAAAAAGGCTTCAGTTAAATATGGTCTTATAAATGATGGACGGCTAGGAGAAAATACTATGATTAGAGAAGAATAACAAAAAGAACTGTTTATAAATGGATGGATGGGAAAAAGAGATTCGACGTTGATCTATCTCTCAGGAGCAAGTCCTTCAGTCAACTTTTTTGTGGATTCTTAGAGCCCACTGAAAACATGCATGTCCTTAAGAGTGATTTTTTCCTTAGAATTACCAATATATTACATGTATGTTTCTTTGTCTTTACCAGGTAGATAATTTGTCAGCTTCTGAGAATCCGTTGTTCTGAAATCGTGAAGCCGATGATGGTTAAGTGTGAATGACTCTACATCTTTAAGATATGTTATCTTGTTTCCCCGGTGATATAGTGAATGCTGGGCCAATCGTCCTTTCTTCTGAGGATCCCTAGGCAGGTAGTCGCTCGGTTAACGTGAACCAAAAGTAGACTTTTCAGTGATTCTTAGAACTTATAAAGAATGGGGAAAGGGTGAGTTAGATCAGGATGTGGTGTCGAAGGAACGGCAAACGCATCACATGACACCTTTTATGAATGCTCCACATGTATCCTCGCAACTATCGTGAAGAGAATGTCAACAGTTATGAGTTGTCTTTCTGTTTCATTATCAAAAGTCTCTAGTGAGCAACAATAAACTCTCCGATTGTCTGCTTTGATTTTACTCGCTTTTTGCCGCCTGCCGTAAAAGGGGAGTCCGTCTGTGTTCCTGAAAAACCGGAAGATCTCACTAGTATTCATTTATTCTTCGCTCTCACTTATATACCAGTTGTTTTCTTCATGTTACTACCAATAAAGATTTAGATTAAATGACGCAAAAAAGCAAGAGGCATTGACAAGAAGTGCGCATCATTTTGCTCTTGCTCCTGAGGAGTTGAATTGCCTATGATTACCGGTCTACGACTAATACGATAACACTGTTACTCTACGAGAGTCATGTTTGCCTTTGACTACCTAGAAATGGGCTGCACACTTTGTGCAGCTCCATTCATGTTCGACGGAATGAGGATGGCCTCATAGGTGCTCAGTCTTTCGACCTCTAGCCAACTTGTTGATCACATCCAGTTTTCTGAAATGTAACCACGTGACAATAGCTTTCCCAGAGTTCAAGTGGTCTCTTCTCTAACCAGATATCAACCATAATTTTCATGTATTTTTCTTGGACTTAAGAAGAAATGATGGTCACATACCAATGAATAAACATAGAAACACCACGAAAATCTCTAGAGAGACATTTTTACAGTATGTATGTCCGAGTATGTCACAATGGGCGTTTGCATTGGACGACGAAGTGGCGCCCAACGACGTCATCGAATTAGTAGTCGATTTTTACGGTGAAGTACTATCTGATTTGCATGGTCTGTACATATCCACTCATACTGACGCACATGGCAAGCAAACGTCAGTATTATAACTAAGCAGTTTAGCAACTTCAAGTACTCAATTTTTGAATTCTACGGAGCCTGCTCTCGTTATGGTTGGAAAGGAAGTTCTTGGGCACTTTAATAAGCATGAGATTACTCACTGCAAATCATGTTAATAGAGCAAATCTTGATGTGAGATTTTTTCTTGAATGTCTAGTTATTATTCGCCTTTGTTCGTCACTTTGTTGCAAGCCTCGGTCATGTCCAAAGATACAGTCGGAGCTCGTGTTTTACAACGTCATCATTGAGCAAATGAGACTTTCATAGCAAATTGCAGTCGATGAAATCAACGAAGTTTGAGAGGAAGGACAACAAGCAAATCTGCTGCCAAACGCTGGTTTCAACGCTTTAATGCCGTAGATCTTGACCTCGAAGACAAGCTTCGTTCAGGACGTTCAATAAAGTTGAACAACTAAGATTTGATTGCTATTTTGGAAGATGAGCCGCCGTCCAGTGCTCACGAATTGGCACGAAAAACAACCAAACTTCATGTTCCTCACACAACTGTGGTAGCTTTTCTCCGCTAGCTTCACTTTGTCCACAAGAAGCCAATAAGATCCGCACGAACTCACTCAAGCAAAAGCCGTCAAAAGAGTTGAAATTTTTCGCCAACTGCTCAACAATCGATGATCGATTTTGAAAACATATTGAGACTGTAAACGAGAACCACAATCGAGACAACCTGGTCAACCACAATCAAAACAAGCAGTGGTTTCAATAGAATCAAGCTGCGCCGTCAGTCTTGGAGCACAACCAATTTGGCAAGAAGGTCATGATCAAATTTAGTGAGGTTTTGAAGGAGTCATGCGTTCTGAGTTGGTTTTGAACGGCGAGTATATCGACGTCGAGCTCTGTTTTTAGTTGTTAGACCGAGTCTACTACAAACTTGAGGAAATATACCCGGCTTTGGTCAACAGAAGTGCGTTCTATGCAACAAGACAATGTCAGTTCGCACACTGCCAAAAAGACCATAAACAAGTTTGATGAATTACGAGATCGATGTTCCGCAGCATCTTGCCTACAGTCCAGATTGTGCTCCATCTGACATTGGCCTTCTTCAATCAATGCAGCACTCCATTGAAGGGTCGCCGATTTGAATCGTTGGATGTAGTTGAAGAAGGATGTCAAGAGTTCCTTGGTTAGAAGTCCAAGGAATGGTCGATATCGACGAGATCCGAAGCTTGGCGGACCGATGGCAGAAAGTAGTGGAAATTGAAGGCTTTTATTTTGAACAATAGTCATAATTGTATGTGGAATTCATGCACAAATTTTCAGTTTTTTACAAGTTTCCCAGAACTTTCTTCCCAACTCAGTATTTTGATAAAACGATCACTTCATTGTTTGATTTTGTTGACCTTTCCAAATTTCAATATCTAAATAATTATTGGTCGAATCTCTACTTTTTGTCTAAGCTGAAGCAGTCTTTGATTTTACTCCAGCGGCAACGTATGATGTGAAATAACAGACATGTTGTGATGCGGACAAAACCTGTGCATGAGGTGGCTTCGAACCGTCAATTGCACAATCTGAGGACTCACTAAGATTTCCCTACATCACGGACAGCCTCGCTGTGGCTTTCCGTGAATTGTGTTGCAACACATTCAGTGACTGTGTGTTTGCTCTACGGAAAGACAGAGTGAGAGCCAAGAAAGTGTAGTGGAAATCCTATCAGCCCTTGGAAAAGAGTATGCTTAGTTTATTCAAAGAGAAAACTCAAAAATTTCAGGGTCTTACTATTCCACTTTCAGGCGATCGGCCGTCACACAATTTGAACCGACCTACGCACGAAAAATGTTCCATGTTTTGATGAACCAAATTTCAAAGCTACCTTTTTGGTATTCTGTTTACTAAAAGCATAAAATTACAAACTAAAAAATTTTCGATTCTTATGAAGATACTGGGTGAAGTCGTTTCTTCGTTTTTTTTTCTAGTTATCCGTTATCCGTGAAGCTCATCATGTCGTGCGTTCAAATATGCCAATAAAATTCTCCAAGGAATATGTAGATAGGTTGGGATTTATCACTTATGTGATTTATTTTATCTTATTTATTTTCTTAATTTTTTTGGAATATATGCTGCATGGAATTCTATTATTGTTACATGTTTATTATTGCGTTTCTATATTTGTCTTTACCCATAGTAATATATTGGCTATTGCAAACTTTCGAGAGTACAACGCTACTTCGACAACCCTTCCAAAACTCTTTTGCAGTCAGTCAACGAATGCCATAGCTTGCGCTTGTCCTAAATTGTAGGGAAATTAAGTCAGCCCTCATTAACAGACCACTGACATGCGTGGCTCAAATAATGATTACCAGGCATATTGAAACACGTGAAATGTTAGGAGACTTTTGTGAAGAATGCATATAAGGAAACCAATAGAGTGCTAAATGTGTTGAGATCCACACAGTAAATTATGATGACGGACGGAAGAAAAATATAGAACACTTGTTTTGTATTTCTTGAACAAGGGCAGAACTTTTTTCCCAGTTTTTGGCTGGACCGAATATTTGCATGGTGGCGGTGAGCGCATTCAGCACAGAGTGCAGACACCACTACGATGTGAAAGAAGTGCCGTCCCCATTTCGTAAGAGTATGATTGACTCCTGCACCAGTTGTGACGTCGAGAGACGCCCAGTTATCGTCAATTTTCTCCTTTTGAAAAATTTGTAATTATGGAACAAACTTGCTGCGGGCAAAACTTCTACATGACGGTTTCCGTTCTCTTTTCGTTTTCTTATTGGCAGTAAACTACAATGATAAAAATTTAATCATGCTATTTTACACTGTGCTGCTTTTCTCTTTTGATTTTTGAGTCTTTATCAATCTGTGTTTCTCTCTTTTTCTCATTCACTCTGTTCTGCTTTATTCTGAAGCTTTATTATGCTTTTATTTATTTCAGACTGTATATGGATGTGTTCCATAGAACCGTAAAGATGAGTACCTATTTACTAGCGGTCGCAATTCTTGACAGTTATGAATATGAGAAAAGAACGACAAGAAACACTAGTGATTTGATAGAGGTTGTTATTTTTTCTGGCTATCCTTAATAGTTGAAAATGCTTCCAATATAAAAGTAATTCTGTTTAAAACAATACTGCTCTAAGCCAGTCCTCAAAGATAACTTGTGTCACAGTTTCGAAAACACACGTGACAGAAGTTATATCATGTTCGATGGAAAACTGTTGAACTCGATTTCAGTTTTTGTTCTTGTGAAATTAGGAAATAATGATGAAACATTGCCTTTGTAGTTGCTATGAACACTTTGATACTTTATTCATCCATCTTTATCTTCACAGTGGTTTTTTTTACTGAGCTAATCTCAGCACTTTTAGCACTTAATTCGTTTTTTCGTTTTCTTCTTGAACGTCGTAAAATACTATTCATGTGAATCTCTTTGCAATCTGGAGGATAACCTAGTTGTGGCGTTCCATATGGTGTTGCCGTTGACTGCCAGAGAGGGCTGAACGGTGGAGCTTCTCTTCACGCGCACGGCGACGATCATCGCAACCGCTCGGCCAGGACGTCACCGTAGCTAGAATGAGAAGAATTCGTAGAATGGGAGAAAGAATAGCTGCTATACATAGTGAGGAAGTATCCTGTTGAATGACTCATCCGCGTATAGCATTCATTGTCGACAGGTGCACATGCAGTGTAATAACTTATGCTACGCTCAAAGTGCTAAACTTCTCATATCAAATGTCATCTGTACCATACTCTCCGTCCACCTGGTGAATATCGACTGACAATCGAAAAGTTAAAACAGAAAAGAAAAAGAAAGGAAAAAGAAAGAAGGAAAAAAAAAGAAAAAGAGAAAGAAAAGTAAAAGTTATCGGTTAAACTTCCGTTAAATCCATTATGAGCCACAGTTGTCCAATGATTTTTCTTTTCTTGAGAAGCGCAATGATTGCCTTATTCAAGAGCCTCCTTATAGAACACCAATCATCTGATCAAGGATCATCTTGTTATGTTGGCTCGATATTATGTAAATGAGTCTACTACTGCCTATGTTTAACCTGTTCGGGGTTGTGTGTATCATTCCAAGTACACGATTATTCAAAGGCCTCATTCGTTGGACGAAACTAATTTCACAGACCTTTCACAACTATTCGAAAGCACAAATCTTGGTATTTCCACGCTGTGCTTATTTTCTGGAAGGCCTTCTCAATGTGCTGTAGCAGAGGAACCAAGATTGTGCTCCACTCTCGGCGCGCAAGTTTTGCTCGGCCAGACTCCGTGGATGGCTTTTTGCTGGAAGTTTAGTATTTACTTAATAGCATAACGGTTTGAGTTCCTTCCCGTTAAACGGAATGGAATGAAAAACGGAGCATATCTGCTGGGTAGAGGCGAAAGTTTAACTCTTGGAAGAGGGCTGCAGGTACTTGTTTTCTAGAAAGGCCCTTTCATAGTGCTGTGATATCCAATAACAAAATTATGTTTCACACCCGCCGCGCGCTTTTACTATTATCACGCTTATATCTTGCTAAACAGAACTTTTTCCTTGGACTGCTAATAATCGTCTGATAGCTTATCTTTCCTATAATTCAAAAATATGTTAACTTTGCGGAAGGCTTTTTACACCACTGTGACAAAAAGTATAGCCCCGTATCTCACACACGCAAACTCCTTACAAAACAGAGCTCTTCTTTTGAAAATACGTGACCTTCCGATAGCGTAAGTTTCGACAATCACAAAGCTGCGTTTATTTTATGAAAAGACCGTTTTACTGCAGTATAGCAGAGGAAATAACAGTGGATTCCACATACGCCGCTTATTACTTGTCGGCAGGATGTGTGGTGGTTGTGAATCGATAACACACGGTTGACAAACCATGGTGAGCAAATCTCATGAGGAGTGCAATTGTCATTGAAATAGGATTTTCCTCCGCTCTGTAAAAGCTCTAGATAGAACATATGACCCGATACTGCAAAATTTTCTCAACATGTTCATATGCTTTTCGTATTTTCAGCGAACTATAAGCGTGATAATAGTAAAAGCACGCGGTGCGTGTGAAGCATAATTTTATTTTCAGTGCTACAGATCTGTGGAAGGCCTTTCAATACAAACGTGTGCAACGCTCTACCGAGATATAAGCTTTCGAATGATCACTAACACCCTTATAAACGTTTTTGCACAGCGAGAAATTCCCATTTTTCATCTCGTGCCGTCCAACAGAGAAAAACCTTTTTACAATCCTGAAACCTAATATTATCCCTACTTCATACAGCGGGATAAACGTTCTTATTTAGCGTTGTAAGAGTGGAAAGAAAATCACCTTTGACCTTCAAAGTTTGCTTCCCGCGTGGGATTTACAGACGGACCAAAGCATTCGAGTGATCAGAATAAATTATGAAATATCAGATTGACATCATGATACCTAAGCTTTTCTCCAAAACAGAAGGTAAACTCTAATCAAATAACGAAAATTGGACGCCGTTTCTGAATCACGCTGCGGAATCGATCATTTACTGTCCCCCAAGTTAACAAATCATTTGGGCTGAGAAATCGCCATCTTAGACTATACGATAGCGTTTCGACCTCTGATCTTCAACGATAAGTTCTGAAATCTGAGTTCCCTCTTTCGCTAGCTTGAGAAAAAATAAATTTATGATCATTCCCTTCCATTAGCTACTTTGAAAGCAGTAAAATTGTGCAGATGACTTGAAACGATGAATGACATTTTCCGAGGTAGTTCCACTCGCTTGTAAGGCTAACACCCTGTTCACACGTTGTTCACGAACTCAGTCTAATTCCATTGGGCTCGAGCTGTATCCACTTTTCTATATGGGCAAGTAATTTTACGATATCTTTCATTTCGAGTGTTTTCTTAAGACCACAGCTCAAATTTCAATATCCCTGATAATCATTATTTGAGCCATGCATGTCAGTGGTCTATCAATGAGGGCTGACTTATAGAGCCCGATACACGTGTTTCGATCTTGCGATCTCGTCAGTCGGGCAGTTACCCTTTCTCGTCTTTTGCTAATCTCGGTGGGTGCTCCAGTCCCCACAATAAGAGTTAGCGACGACGTACGGTTTACACTTTATGTTCAGTGGAGAACTCACCAAACACAAAGTTTTGTACACTCGAATGCTCGTGGCTAGTATATTTAATATAACATATCTTTCATTTCGAGTGTTTTCTTAAGACCACAGCTCAAATTTCAATATGCCTGATAATCATTATTTGAGCCACGCATGTCAGTGGTCTGTCAATGAGGGCTGACTTATAGAGCCCGATACACGTTTCGATCTTGCGATCTCGTCAGTCGGGCAGTTACCCTTTTTGAAAGATATGTTATATTAAATATACTAGCCACGAGCATTCGAGTGTACAACACTCTGTGTTTGGTGAGTTTTTTACCGGACATAGAGTGTATATCGTACGTCGTCGCTAACTCTTATAGTAGGGACTGGAGCACCCACAGAGATTAGCAAAAGACGAGAAAGGGTAACTGCCCGACTGACGAGATCGCAATATCGAAACACGTGTATCGGGCTCTATAAGTCAGCCCTCATTGACAGACCACTGACATGCGTGGCTCAAATAGTGATTATCAGGCATAATTTTACGATATTCTTCGAAAGTGAAACAATATTGGCAATATTTTGACCTCAAGCTGAAAATTGAAGACGCTTTTCTTGTTCATTTGTAAAATCCGTGCTCTGTCTACATCAAATGTGGTTAGGTTCCAATGTGAATAATTACAATGTGCATGCGAATCTTTTCTTGAGTGCCTTATTCCTTATTTTGGCTATACTAACTGTTTCCTCTTTGTAAATCAACTAAAGCCATGAAACGTTGCCAGCTGACATTTCTTGAATTGTTCAGCTTTTGAGAAGTTGTTTGGGGAAGATTACTTGACAAACGTTCCTGCGCCTTCTTTTTTTTTTCAAGACCACGATAGTCCAGGTCGGGTCCTACAACCGTTCGTACCCGCCATTTGTGTCTTCATGGGCGCGTCGAGTTTTTAAATTTTATCACATGAACTATCTTTACATTTCTACTTGTTTCTCAGTAGTTTTGTGTTGAATTTATTTCCTCTCCTCCACTATTTCCTTCACTGTCCACTAAAACGCAAACGTCTTTAGTGCGTAGCTTTGGCTGTTGTTTGAAGTTGGGTAGTTTCGACCGCTTGCGTAGTGGGCAGAATCAATATCACTACAGTACCGCTGCATGTCAGGTGATATTGCTGAGATTGAATCGGAAGGTTTGATAACGGCAGGTGCTCGAGCTGATCTAGGTACGATTCAGCTGGTTGGGGCATATGGGTGCTAGACTTGTCTAGGAGGACTGGAATGCTAAACTAATGCAGCGGTGGAGCTCCGCATTTCACTATGTATGCACTAAATAGCCTAAACGGCACCTAATGAAATGGAAAATGCAATGCGACCCTAATACATTGATTAATACTAAATGTATCACTAACTAATACTTAATTTTCATGTTGTTCTCACTTTTTTCAATGAAGGCTGGAAGATGAAACTGCAATGATTCAGGTACGTCTTTATGCACCTCAGGATGTGATCAAGGGTCAGTCAGATTTCGGCTTGGACACGGCTGTTCGTGCTCTCGAATACTTCGAAAAATACTTTGACAAGCCATATCCACTAAAGAAGATCGGTAAGATCATAAAGATTTTTTGAAGCACTTCTATAAGACAATTTTTCGCAACTCACTGTCTGGATCCCGATACTCCTTGCATTCATTTGGTTTCCTCGCACCTATCGTGCGAAAATTTTCAGACATTGCTCGTGTTGTGTCGATTACTGCATGAGATTTTGTGTCCTCTTCGGATTTCGTAGAATACTAGTCGAGACAGTTCTTCAGAATTTCAAGATGGCTAGACTAAGGCGTCCTTAGGTGAAAAAGATAGTGATAAGAAAGGAGTCCAACACCATATTCATTGCTTGCACCTTCATGATAATCTAGATCACTAACCAACTGACAATGTAGGTGCCTAAAAGTGGTATTCCGGCAATATTTTAGTTCAGTGATGTTTTATTGTTTGTAAACAGTGTCTCATAAATAAACCAACCTAGTAAAACGTAGAACCTCAGTATTTCACAGAACCATTGGACAACTTATAACATTTCACATAATTTTCTCTATCCTGATCTCCTTGTATTTGATGATTTAACGAGTTGAATGTTGGTGAACACAAGATATTGGTGTGTGAGACAGTAAAATTTGCAGATTTGGTGGCACTGGACGATTTTAGCGAAGGTGCGATGGAAAACTGGGGCATGATGACGTTTCGTGATTCCGCACTACTTTATGCCGATGGCATAACCAGTGCGCAGAGTAAAGAGTATATTGCCCTTGTCATATGTCATGAAGTTGCCCATCAGGTTAGCGAATGGAATGTTCATTTGTTTTCTAATAACCTTTTGAAATATTCTGAAAAATACCTCTTAATTCGACTACTTTCATATACTACGCACAAAGACAATAATGCCATAATATGATAACATGTATTGATCCTTTTATTACCCAAGTTTGAGCTTGTGTTTAAATGGACTATATCGTCCATAATGTTGTCTTCACTGATCATGATATTCATAAAGGGCAATTCTATTGTCGTGTTGAACCAATAGGTTAAGACCCGCGTGGCTTATTCTGTCAATCTAATCGGCCAAAGTACATCTCGCGTGACACACACCGATCGGTCTCATAGCCAGCACGTCAGAATGCAATCTACTGTACCCACAGATCGTCAACAATAAGACATTTGGGCACAACCACAACAAGGAGATTCTACACAAAGCTCCGCTACCAGATCTCGTAGAAGGTTCAATATATGTTATCATATTCTCAACATGAAAAATGTTTTTTAGAATACTTTGCTTAAGTGTGTATCATTTTTTGCTCTTTTCAGTAACTACAGAACCTTTGAAGTTGAAAAAGTCTGAGCAGGATTTCGAAGCATGCTATAAAAATTGTCTGTAGTCGTGCTCTGAATAATATAAGATGTATGTTGGAAGAAATGCGTTATGTTTCCATTGTAGTGGTTCGGTAACTTAGTGACAATGGATTGGTGGAACGATTTATGGCTGAACGAAGGTTTTGCCAACTACATGGAGTTTCGATGCGTGGATCGGTTGTTTCCTGATTGGAATATCGTAAGTAACACTAATGGTGTTGCTTGGTAACACAAAAAATCCGGGCAGCTGATCGGTTCTGGAGTTTTATGAAAAGTTCACTGGAATGTTTTTGAGTGGCATATTCGTCTACGCAAATTGCGAGGTCTCCCGTTCTTCATAGTGAACAAGTCAATTGTCCATGTGATTGAAAGTGTTTGATGAGCTTGATATTGTTATATTTGGTCCAATCATCGGGCACTGATTACACATCACCCATTCACGGCTTCATCTCGTTTCGGTGACGAGAGATGGTTTACTTCTTCAGAAACTGACTTTTTAAGATGTCGAAAATTTGGTGCCGGTTTTATCTGTTAATAATCTTGAAAGAGGATATCAAACTTTCTATGAATATAGCTTTGCATGCGACATCAATAATGTCGGATCAGGAATTAGATTTCTAAGAATTATCTTGATAATTAGGACCACCGGCACTAAATGCCATCATTTTGTTTAAGATGACACGATTCTATGCAGAGAACGTGGCGCTCAGTCACGAACTAGATGGGCTACGCAGTTCACGTGCCATCTCCAGTCATACTTTCAACCAGACAAACATCATGGGACTGTTTGACGCTATCAGTTATCACAAGGTGACTATCTAGTGATGACACTTATATAGGATCAGATGGCTAATATTTGCATGTTGAAAATTAGCTGTCTCCTTATTAGTAAATTCCGTGACAGGCTCATGTTTTTGTTTTGCACCAGCCAAAGTGTGGAGTAGATAGACTGACAATATGTTTTGAGCCTTTTTTTCAGGTTTCGTATCGCACTTATACAACACTGTATAGCTGTTTCGCCTTTCCAGGCTCATCAGTAGTGCGGTGCCTTTCGGTTCAACCAATCCCTTGCGGTCGAATAAATATAACTATTTAGTACTGTACAAGGCTATACCAGACCTCAGAAAAACCCAAAATATGTTACCAGGTTATCTAAATATTATTGCTTTTTGGCAAGATCTATATAAACAGTCGGAAGTAAAAGAATAATTCATTCCACCAGCCATAAGCGCTCGACTATGTTCACTGCAATGTTGGGAGATTTCTTCACTCGACATAAGGTAATTGAAATAATTTGACGCGGATTCCCTTATAAGTATGAGTATATGTGTATACTTTACAAAGGATTTGCTGAACCGAGAGGCACCTTACTACTGATGAGCCTGGAACGGCAAAACAGCTGTCTAGTATTGTAATGTGCCAAACTAGACCTCAAAAAAGAATTCAAAACATGTTATAAAATTTTCGGTTTATTAATGTTTCGTTGCAAGGTTTATATAAAAAGTTGAAAGTACAGAAGCAGATAGAAGTTCATTCCGGTTATCGAGGGACAATTGAATATTCAACCTCATTGTCTGGACAAGAAATTTTCACATGAACCTTAGCAATCTTTCGGAAGCTTAAATCTCTACCTACAGCGCTACGTGGTCACTATTTAGAAAGACTCTTTCACAATACTGTAAGTCACCAAACAAGATCATATTTCACACCCGCCGTGCGCCTTCATTTTTGTCACGCTTATAATTCGCTGGAAGCATGAGAAGCGTATAAACGTGTACATAAAATTTCGTAGTGTGTGATTCAATCAATCTGTTTTTGAAGTTTCTCTCAAGGCGGAGAAAAAATTTACAAATGAGTGACAAGTTACACTCCACGTGTCTAACACGTTTTGCCATCGATCGATTGCCCTGCCCCCCCTCCCCCAGTCCATAGATCAGCTGGAAAATAGGCTCGTTCAATATATGGAACTCAGTCTTTTTTTTCCTGCTACACTGAAGTGAATCAGTCTCTCCAGAAGATGAGCACAGCGTTGAAACTAATGAAAATTACGCTATCGAATAAATACTGTTAGTTCAATGTAAAAACTGTGTTCGGCGATGTGTAAAACATAAATGTTTTTTTCTATGACAGCGCTATTAAAAGAGCTTTACAAAAGCAGATATACTTTCGAGTTCTTCGAGACTCTACTATCTAAAGAGTACTAGCACTCTAAGGAAGGAGTTTTGTCCAGTACTATTAGCGAGATAAGAAAAAAATGCGTGATCTTGTAGAACAATTTTATCTTGGATTTTACAATCTTATAAGAAGGTATCTTGAAAAACCGACCATGCATCGCGCTAGCAAGAGATTTAAGCTTTCGAATAATTATTAACGCTCCACTTGAAATTCTTGCCCAGCGAATGAGGTCGAATATCTACTTGTCCCCGGATAACCGAAAAGAACTGATATAATTTTGATGGCGCTAGAATGGACATTTATATGCTGATATTTTCTCATTATCAGTTAGCATTTGATTGGCGAACGTGCTAGTGCTGTACTTTTTCATACCATACCCTCCGCATAGCACTTAAGTCGATTTCTTGAAATCTAGGCGTTGATTAATTCTTTTATATCTGCTATAATTACTAAAATAAAACGCATCAGGGGAGTACATATTTATTCTGAATTATTGTAAATAATCATTTCGGGTTTTAAGTGCGGTCTTCTAGCAAGTTTCGAGTGGAAGATCCTTCTTGAAATATTATCATTCACAAGTTCCTCATTTTGTAGCACGCATTTGTCATTATGAATCAAGATCAGAACTCACTTTTTTGGATACAAAATCAATTTTCCAGGCGTCTGCAATCATACGAATGTTACAATCGCTGACCGGTGAACGGAATTTTCAACGTTCACTCATCGAATACCTTAACAAATACGCGTACGGTAACGCCAAAGGTTCACAATTATGGGAAGTCGTTGGAAAGGTTTATAAAACGTCGAAAATTACGATCTTTTCAAACTTTTTAACATGCCACACTTTTTTAATCTTATCCCATGTGTCTCATAAAAAGCATGGGCACAACAGATCACTCAAGGAGATATATAATGAAAGAATAAACGGTATTTTTCCGTTAGGCAAGCATCATTTCAACCCTTCAGAAAAAGCTGATTTTGTGCTTGCTTTTGACGATTGAATAATCTTTCGATAGCTTAGACCAGAAGAATTTGAACAGTGTATACCATATTCAAAAAGGCCTTGTTATTGCGCTGAAAGAGCTAAAATAATACTTTGTTTCTCTTTTAAAGATTTCTCTCTGACCAAAGCTTTTCCATCGTAGTTTCAAGAATCATATGGTAGATCAGATTCAAGAATTGCAGTGAATTATTTTGTTTTCAAAATGGGATTGCGTCTTACGCGGTAACAGCCAAAAGAAGGTCAGGTTTCGCAAACTGAATCACCTTTTTTGTGCGCTCCTATTTTTGATGCCATAGAGAGAACGCATTTTTTGGTTGTTTTCAATGTTCAAGTAGCTATTCGATAGTTCAGATCATAATAATTTATTGGTAAATTTAAAATCTAGAAAGGCCTTCTTACTGCGCTAAAACAGCAAAAATGAATTTTTGTTCCTCATTCAAAGGTTTCTCGCTGACCAAAGCTTTTCCCTTTGGAGTTTTAGTAACTAGTCGATAGATTTGAGAATTCCAATGATTTATTTGGTTTTTATATATCAACTTCGTATCACGCTGTAACTGCCAAAGGAAAATCGGGCTTCGCAAAACTGGAAGAAGGCATCGAGTGCAACACCAAGTTTCTTTCTGGATCTTAGTCCGTTCAGAAAATTAAATCCTTTTCTGGAATTCCCGGAATTCGATCTACCGTTTCGTCCTTAAAACTATAATAGAGAGGCTCCGCTCAGCGGGAAATCTTCTAATGAGGAACAAAGTTTTATTCTTGCTCTTTCAGCGCATTTGCAAGGCCTTTTTAATAATGAAATACATCATTCAAATTCATTTTATTTAAGCTACCGAATAATTACTCAAACATTAGAAACGATCAGAAAATACGCTTTTCCCAATGGATCAAATTGAAGAGAGTGAAGTGGTCCATTCTTTGCGAAACATAATCTTCCATTGACTGCTATATCGTGACACCAGGTCCATCATAAAAACCAAGTAAAGTATTGAAATTTCTAAGAGCTGATCTATCGATTGGTTGGCAAGATTCCGAAGGGAAAGCTTTGGCCAGCGAGAAAAATCTCAATAAGAAACAGAATTTTATTTTTGCTCTTTCAGAGCATTAAAAAGGCTTTTTTGGTGACTAGATAAACCATTGAAATTCTTTTGATATGTGCTATCGAACAATTATTTAAACATCGAAAAAGACCAAAAAATACTTTTCTGACAAGGAGTCGAAATGGCTTCTGGCTAACGGAAAAGTACCGAATGAATTCCGAAGGCCAAGTATTGATTAATCTCGACATTGATCGCATAATACAGTGTTGTTCTTGTCTAGCAGAACCAAGCTTGATGATAATATGCTTACTGTGTACAGCTTTAACACGGTATAATAAAAGTAGCTTGGCTGACGTTGCGGCGAGCTTTGCCTTCTTCGGAGCCTGAAAAGCTGAATTTGATCTGCAATCTACTCTTTGAAATACTTTCGTAACTTGACAGAACGATAATAAACAATTTTTTTGAATTGCTAAAGTAAAAAAGCTTTTTCTTGAAACACTCATCATTTGGTTATTTATTTTTGCTGTCAACAAGGGCAGCTATAGATAATGTGGCATTCGATACTGCACGGAGTTTTTCGACGCAAAGAGCAGAAAAGCGGCCTGCAAAAGGTACGCTAACTACTAACACTTTTGGAACAGCAATTGTTTGATCGCACAGAGCAACCCACAAGAGGCGCGCGATTTTCGTTATTCAATCAGGATTTTCCCTCCGTTTTGGTAATAAAACTTTAGATTTCTCGTGTTACTCTGATACTCCATGATTTTCTCTACATTATCATATGTTTTACATGCATATATAACTCTTTTGTACGATAAAAATTTTGGATGCGAAACGTAATCTTCTTTTGGCTCTTACAGCGTCCTATAATGAACAATTACAGCATCGAAATCTGGAGGTTTGGGCTACCGAACGACTAATGAGAGTTTGGCCAGCCCTCAGCCTACATGCCCTGGTCAAATAAATAAAGCACACTAAGTGTGGAATATAGTTTTGATTTCGCTGTTATAACTTAATAGAAAAGGCCATTCAGGAATCAAACAAAATTTGAAATTGCAGAAAATTAGGATTTGAATGATTAGCAGTGTCTGAGCAATAAGTTTTATCCAGCTCGAAAGGCCTCCAAGCAATCAGTCACTATCCTCGCACGGAAATCTCAAACTCTGCATAAAAAATCTGAAAAATTTGGTTATCACTAAATACCATTAATCCAAAAACGAACCGCAAAGAGCTTTGTCCCGTAATCACGCGAGACCTCCCACAATACATCAGGTTAATCTCTACGACGTGAGTAATTAACATTCTCACCTATTCAAACTTGTACGGCTTGTCTCCAATGAATAGTTGGAAGACATAGAAAAAGAAACTAAAAGGTGAGTATTCCAAAATGAAGCTCTTTACTATGCGTCCCGAGAAAATTTTCTCATTACGTCTTTCTGTTGCGGTTTAGTGAGACATTTTCAGGCTGTGAAGAACGCAAAACTCGCCGAAACGTCGGCCATAGATATAGTGTATTACTACTGTACTCAATAAACACTATTTTTAACAACTTTAGATGTTTTTAACAAGAATAACATTGAATATAGATAAAACTAAAATAAAAGACACTGATGAGTAGGCACAGGCATCATGTTAGAACTCAGAGACAAGCTCAAGTTGTTTTTTAATTGGCGCATACTACTTTTGATTTCAGCATACCACTCTTCCTCATGGAATTAACATTCAAAATCTAGCAAGCGCTTATATCAAGCAGGTAGGATGTCCGGAGATTTTTGTCACGCTGTCTGACACGGCGATCACTGTTCACAGTCAGGTCAGCAAGAGTTCAATGTCTTTTCCGAGGTTATGGTAGAAATGGATGATGGTTGATTAGGTGCAACTGAGATTTTATACGCAAATCAAAAATCCTAAATCACAATGTCCTTTATATTTTATGGAGTGAAAAGATGAAGTTTTATTTACAATTGTCTGCTTGAACGGAGTTTGTACATAACCCTGAATAACAGGTTATGTCCTTGTGGAGAGTTGTGGTTTCATCACTTCACAAAGATCTTTTTGAATTGATTTGTTCAAATAAGATGTTACGAGAAAACGTTTAGGCTTGCGCCTAGGCCTAAGAAATTGATAGGACCACAACTCTCCACTGGCATCCATGTTTTTGAGGGAGTGGAAAAATTTTCGATCACTTTCATTTTCGATTCCTAATTTATTGGTTGTTCCTTCTTGTGTATTGTGATCCCTATTGCATATTGTTATTAGAGTGTCGCTGAGAGTGAGTTATTAAGAAAAAGAACAAGCCTTTGTTTATAAGAAGTTGAGAATCAAAAAGAAACCAAGAACGAGTGGTTATCCTTGATAGAGACGGTTTGTTTTGCGATACCGAAAAATTCGCTGAATTTCTAGACTCGCCATTTCTTTGAAGATGGAGAGCGCGACGATACCGAATGGCCGATTCCCATATACTATCGAACCGATGCTCAACCTGAGTCGCGATTACAGTGGATGCAAGTCGACCATAACAAAACTAGGAGAAGTAAGATTAATAAAAACAGTCGGACGCATAGGTACAAAAGTGAGAGCTAATGGTGAACTGATGGCCAATAGTGAATAGTAATCATATATCAAAACTACTGATCTTTTGCGAAAACTATAATAATACACTATGTTGGTCAAACAATTACAAGATGAAGAAGTAGCTTCTGAAAATTGAAAAATGAGCTGGCTTTAAGAAAAGTAATTTAAGATCAAAAATTAACGTGTATAAAATGAAAGTAGGGATAAGTTCTTCACATGGCAAAGGCAAACGAGCTATGTCTAGCGAAAGCGGAAGATACAGATCTTTCAACGAAAGTGCGGTGTTTCTCTTCGAAAAATTGGGACTGCTGGACCGCTTCCAGGCATAGATGGAAGCTATTAATTACTTTCACAATTGATCTGTTGGTATCTGTATGAATATTTTTGATTTTGGAGGAGCTTTACCGCCACAAAAAGTTAGGATATCACCGAAGGGTGATGCACATATTATAAGTCAAAAAAACGCTCGCATTTCCTAAGTCCATAATTTTGAATATGAAAGCTATAGCCTTGTAGAAATGGATTACTCCCAAATCTTATTGCAGTTCTGTCGGCGCCGTTGTGAAAATGTATTTCGAAAACATCTTGCCAAAGAGCAAGACCTCCAATAAAAACTCAAAAGGGACTTTACGCAACTGGAATAAGCCTTGGTAGAGTTCATACTGATCCTTATTTGAAGCACTTCTTAAGAAAGATGCATTTATCAACCCAAAATTTTGAAACGTTCTGCTGATGTTGTAAGTGTATCTTTTGTTTGAAATGTCTGTCCAGGAAACAAAAACTTGTAGAACTAGTCAAGGTCAACAAGATAACTTTGCATACATGTCGTATTTTTGACATACAATCAAAAGTTGAGACGTGCTGAGAGCATTCTCTTGCAATATCATCCAGCTGATCCTTCTTGCAAATAAATCATAACAAACTCTCCGAATAATTTGATCGAATTTTCTCGTGTTTCAGAGGTCTGTTATGGCACTCGAGTGCTATGCTTACTTTTTTGGCTTTCTCGCAGGTCTCATCAGTAGCACATGCCTTTCGGCTACTTGCCCCTACTGTAGAGAATCGAAACCGTTTAGGTTACACTCTGCGTAAGGTGATATGATGATCGAACGTGGTGTTTTTTCCGAGTGATTGATTGTCGATTGTCGTTTGCATGGTTTTCGTGCTCGAGCTACCATACAGAACTCTGAAAGGCTGACGAATATTCGATCAGATTGTATCAAATTCCTAAGTGATGTCTCAAAATACTCGATTAAAAGTGTTGAATCTCAGAATAAAATACACAGTCACTTTTTTGCCACTTTATTTGACCCGTCATTAAGATGTTTATTCCATTGCGCGAATCCCAGTACTTCTGGCATCCAATTTTTTCTTCTTTTTCAAACGTCGTTTGGCGTTGGCGAAACTGAAGTTTATATGGAGGACTAAGAACTTTGCGAGACACACGAAATTGTCTTGAGAACATTCAACTAAGACGACCTATGTAGAGCATGTTCGATCAGTTGCATACTCAATGTCAACACGACAAATTATGCTTACATCACAGAATAAGCGGATATATGATGAGTCAATATTAGTTACCAATGGAAAATGTCTTCATGATTCTACAGAAGGCCCCATTTCTGAAGTTCACTAAACCTCTGACTTCCACAGACCCAGATCTGCGTGTTTAGCTGACAAGGGTGGACTGTCTGCCCCAACTACTCCGCCACTGTCACCTCAGCGTGACAACTGCTCCTCCTCCTTTGTGCCACTCAACATTCTGTCCATCAGGAAAAGAAGGCTGGTGGTTTGGTCTCCTACTACAACTTGGATACTCAAATACTTAGACGGTCCGTCTTCACAAATTGTGCGGACCCAAACACATCTTCCATTCGTCTCGTCTTCTTGCTATTGTCGTTCGTGGCGGTGGTTTTATTCGAGCATGGCCACTGGTGCAAGTATCATGCTGTGATATGTAGAATATCGGCAAGTACGATTACAGCTGTTTGATTCCTCTGGTGAATACGTCAGCCCAACGTGTAAATGGTCGTCCTCGGGGGCGGGTGTATTCTCGTGGCGTCCATTCTCCAGTTCGTTTTGTCCATTTGTCGTCTGATCTTCTTCCTATATGATCGGCCCACCTGTGCTTCGCTATCAATGTGAAATCTTCTGTACGAGCATGAAATAGATTTCTAAGATTTGAGCTGCGCAAGTCGGCTAACAAAAGCTTTCATACTGCAATAGTCGGTATTAGAAGTACAAGCTGATTGTGTAATTGATTATGTGCTTATATGCTAATGTATGAAGGCAGATTCCGATTACATGAAAAATGGAAAATAAATAAGACAGAAATATGGTTAAATACACATGAGACACGATGGCAATTTGCACTAATGGTTGAAGAAACATCCTTTTCGCAAGGATATGATTTTCCCGCTGATGATGCAACCCTTAAAGGGTTCTTTTTATCAAATACATACATATACATGGACGTTTTTTTCATCAAATTACTTTTATAGAACGCCTTTCAGTGTCTCCCACTATTTTTTGAGGTAAAAGATCTTTCGAAACCAAAATTTTACTTGATATGTGCCAGATCATCACTACAGTGCGTTGCATCCGTTCTTTGTAGCCGTCTAATTCTGCCCACCACGCGAAAATGGCTGTGGTCTTGAATGTGTTAACACATCGCAAATAACGATGCATATGCTGCTCTGCACTTTGCGGGCTGAAGACGGGAAGGTGAGAATGTAGAGAGGGACGTGGGACTTCAGGATTGAACAGTTAGAGAAAGTGGCTTAGAGAACTTCCATATGCATCAGATATGTACTAATGAGTATAATTAATACAACTGAGCTTGACTCAACGGTTTTTATGCCTGATACATCAAAAAGCTGATCATAAAATAGGCAGGTTAATAGATCAGTCCGCGTTATCAAACGAGGACGAAGATGCAAACTGTCTCTGTTGTGCACGTGAGAGAATGGTTACGAAGAGAGCAATATCGACGATTGAAAACAGAAGAAACCATTACACCCTTGATTCGCAGAATTGGGTGGTCTAGGCAATAGATGCGTTTTGATAGAGAAATGCGGAGAATCTAAGGGAAAGACGCATCTTACTGTAGGCGTAATAATGTATTCGATTGAGTTGATTCTTTTCAGGACTTTAACGATACATCAAATGAGAGGTTCCTATTAACGGCCTACATATCAAAAACTGTTAGCGACTGGATTTTTTTTTCAAATTTCAGACGCACAGCAAGACTTCGGTAAAAAGGCCTCTTTACGAATGTTTTGGAAAAACAAGATGTAGGGTGCTTAGTGAGTGATCTGGACCAGGAGAAAACAATAGGGCACTTTTACATGCGTTAGATAGAAATGGAAAGTTTGCTGACATTTGCGAGAGTTACTGGGCAATTAATTGAACGCTTTCTACCAACCGACATGTGGACGCTCTAATTCGGCTATTCCAAGAGTCTCTACATGAACTGTTGAAAATTGTTTGGGACTATGAAAGCAAGGGAATAAATAATACTTGAAGCATTCTATTTACTTGATGAAAATGTAATGATGAGTCGAATATATTATGAATTTCTATAATTCCAGTTAGCTGGCCAGTTGACGAAGAGCTCGAAGTGGGTGGTGGCGAATACGGACGGATTGAGCTACGTGAAGGTGTTGTATGACAAGAGAAACTATGAAGAACTTACAAAACAACTGCGCGTCAATCACACGGTACGTACGTAGTGAACTGTTCAACGATTTATAACCACTTATTTCAATTTTCGAGCAGATGTGAATATTCTGAAGTTGAAATTGAAAAACTTGGGATACAGAACAACATTGAGAAAAATATACACTCCTATCACTGTGTTCACTTAGTTGTCTAATACGATAATTGTGGATATGCACAGTCGTGCTCTAACAGTGGGCATAGTAGTTAGGCGGTGTTGAGAAATACACTTGTGGACGTCGATCCGAACCATGCGTCTTAGCCACAACAACCTTCCACACTTCCGGGTCAGTAGAATTATACTAGGCTTTTCTGGGAGGATAACAGCACAGACTTGATCAGATTACAGAATTCAGAGAGTTATTTTGAAGACTAGATATGTCTGTCAATCACATTTTGCTTAGCGAGGCCGGCAAGGCACTTTCCTTGAAGAACGATCAACGTTCAATTTTGTTTTCAAAATTGCTAAGCTTGTTTTCTACTAGCAATAAATTTCTGCTCTAGAGAAATGAGTACATGAATAGTAGTGAGATTTTAGTCAAAGTTGTAAAGGAATTCTGACAAGATGAGATTCCAGTGTTTAGGTAAAAGCAAGAAAAATGCTGATGACGTTGATCTAAGGCCGGCTGATTAAGTATGGGCATCTATTTACTTATGCGTTCAAATCGCCGGATTTCTCAGCCATTGGGATTGACCAAGTTGGCCAAACCCATACGGTGAGGCACAAATTAGGGGCAAGCTTCCTGTTTGTAGCGATAGCTTAGGGTAACTACATGATCGCTTTTGGTCCTCTTCAACAAGGTATACCATCAACATGCTGATGCTCCTATAAAGCTCGTTACAAGTCTAATCAAGACTTGTCACCTAGATAAAAATCCCTTCAATTAAATCATTGTTGAAGGCTATCTCGGCTATCGATCGGACAATGATCCTCGTCGACGCTTTCGATTTCTCAAAGTCATCAAAACTTAACATCGAAGTGTATCTCGATCTTCTGCTATACGCTACAGGTTTGTCCTTTTGTCATATTGATCAAAGTTTGATTGTGCATTTCTGAGTCTACAATAGTCTCAAAAAATTGTACCTGTAGTGGAGTTCTCATTCAGAAGAGATGGATCACTTGGCGTGGATGATGATAAGCAAGCAAATTAAGTACATCGAAAATCTTATTGAGGAAACTTCCTTTGCACATATTTTCAAGGTGGGAATTCTCCTTGTAGATTGTTTCAATTTTAACAAAAAAAATTTATTTGAGTTGATGTATCGATTAGGATCGTGTGTAGGCACTTTTTCTTTCGGGCTCCCACATGATTTTTTTATTTGGCTACAATTCGTGACCCAGAATCACATCGTAAGATGTTCGGCAGGGCTATGAGCTGGTATAGTCTTGTGTGAGATAGTGCTTTATATAAATATATATACATATATATGTACATGTACATGTGTATGTGATATACATAAATGAATAATAAAATAAATATTATTTAATGCAATATATATATATATGCATTCACATATATCATAAATTCAATATGTAGCAGGTAATATATAACTTCTAATGTATAAAATGTATTAAGTAACATCCTCCCAAATGCTCCATCATGGCTGCGAGGTGATTCCGGGTGTCGGCTGCGTACAGCGTGAATTGAACCCTCCACCAGAGCCATCTAGGCTGAGGAAGTGTCCGACGTTCCCACTCGGAAAGCCCAGCCGAGAGTAAACTGTTCCAGAATGCCCGCCACCTTGGTAGCTACTGGTCGCAGAGTGGTAATCTCCCTCTGATCCACAAGGACAGGCGACTGTTCTAATGTGAAGACGACCGATAAATATCCTGCTAGGCTTTTCTGAGACCCTAGAGAGTCAAAAACAGCTCAACCAGCACAAATTCATGTGCTGAGATCCGCAATTCGTGAAAATAGGCCGTTCAAATGTCCAAGTGTAGTAAATGTATACATATATATATATATATATATATATATATATATATATATATATATATATATATATATATATATAAAGAGAGGAGAGAGCGTGATGAATTAGTTTTTTCATTCGACTGCTTTTATAGTCCTCACTCAAAAGAATAATAATCTGATAATCACATAACATGTTTTGAGCCTTTTATAAGGTCTGGCATGGCACATATAAAGTACTAGACACGTGCCTGTTTCGCCCTTCCAAGCTCCTCGATAGTACGGTACCTTTCGGTCCCACCGATCCTTTGCTGGGATACACTCCTACTCATAAAGGAATCGACACTGAAAAATAAACACCGCAAGTCATTTGATAAAATCCCCGATTCTGCAGTGACCAACGGTCGAGCTCGCGGCTGACGAAATTTCGTACCCCTTCATTCGGTTGATTGATGCGGCGTCGATTCCTTTATAGGTAGGGTGTATCCGCCTGCAAGGATTCGGCTGAACCGAAAGACACCGTAGTACCGAGCAGCCTAAAAAGGCGAAGCAGGCGCTTATTCAGTTCATTATAAGTGCCATACCAAGTCTCACAAAAGGCTCAAACCATATTATGTGATCATCAGATTTTAATTTAGCAATAATTTCTTGCAAACATGTATCAAAACACACATTTGAGCTTGAAAAGTATGAGAAAGAACCAAATTTTTAGGACCTTCAAAGAACTCTAATTCTTCGACCGTATGAAAGGGTTGGTTGGAACACTAATACCTCGATGACTCCAGCTCAGAAATGCCTTCAGGTAAAACTTTTGTATACTTGTTATGTAAACGTACTTCTTTTTTCTTCCAGAAATTTTTGTGGTCACTTAAAGATTTGAGCTTTCCTTTATAGGCAGAAGTCATCGGAATTGCTTGTCGTTTGAGACATCGTGATTGCGTAAAACAGGCTCAACATCGATATAATGAATGGATCGTAACAAAAAAAGGTTATAGTTTTGATCAAAAATTACCATGAGGAAGTGATCGTTCTGTAAATAATACTCTGTTTCATGTGTTGTTACCGTTTAAGTGGTTTGTTGTTTAGTCGATTACGAATTATTAGATGTCCTGATGGTGTTATAGGTTTTAGGCTGGAAAAAGTGGTCTGCTACCGTAAAGCGAAGTTTTTTCCCAAAGACTGATTTTCAGCATTTCTTGGCTCTCGAGGCTATGTAGCCTACACTTAATCACTCATCTGCTTTGCATCGTGATTTGACATTATAGGAATATCTTTACAATTTTATCTCTTCAAGACCATCACCTGAGCTCCTCGGTGTGATTTTGACTGAAGGCGTCACCCAAGGAGGTCGTGCCACGTGGAACAGTGCTTACACAGCTTATCAGGAAGCGAAAAGTCCTACAGAGAAAAATCAATTAATTTCTGCCATGGCATCCACAACACAATCAACACTTATTTCTCGGTAAGGTTTTTTTTAAAGATATCTTTAATTCTCAGTAACCTCACACACTCTTTATCTTAAAAGATGTCTTTAATCCGTAGTTACCTCACACACTCTTTATCTTAAATTTAGAAGAACGTATATTTTATTGCTTTCGTGCATACTAACTATCCATCTTTAGCAAACATTGCAAGCACTAATCTGAGACCTCGCTCAACACCAGTATCATCTAAAAATGTGTTGTAAGGCATTCATGAGGTCTGTTATGGGCAGTTACACAGTGCGAGACACGTGTTTCGGCCGAACAGCCTCGTCAGTTGCACGGTGCCTTTTCTTTGAGTCCTTTTCTTGGGAATCTACTCCTATAGAGTGTAAACAGTTCGTCGTCGATTCCTCTATATTGGGGTAGATTTTCGAGGAACTGACTGAACGAATTGACACCGTACATCTGACGTGGCTATATAGCTAAGCACATATCTTGCACTGTATCATAAGTGCTCAAAGCAACCTCATGAAAGGCTCAAAATGCATTGTCAGATTATATCCACTTCTAATTCGATACCGAGTTAACCAGAGATTCTGCTCAAATCCTTATCTTCGATTCAAATGTATATATACATAATATGTATATACACACATAAGTATATATGCTTATTAATAAATGTGGTACTTTTCCGTTAGCTGAGCGCAACTTCGACCTCTTGTAAAAAGCGAAACTTCAGGTCTTCTTCAGTGATCCAATAATTATTGGATAGCGCAAATCAAAAGCATTTTAACAATGTATTCCGTCTTCAAAAAGTCCTTATTATTTCGCTGAAAGAACAAAAATAATATTTTTGTTCTCACTAAAGGACTTCACGCTGACCAAAGCTTTCCTTCAGAACTTCATTAACCAATCGATGGATCAAATCTCAACAGTTCCAATTACTTATTTGGTTTTAAAATAGACCACGCATCACACTGTAACAGCCAAAGAAGATTGGATTTCGCAAAATAATAGATCCTTTGAGCTATCCTCTCTTCATTTTGATCCACTGGGAAAAACGTATTTTTTGGCTATTTCAAATATTTGAATAACCTATCGATAGCTTGAATTAAAAAAAATCGAATAGTGTATTTTACTCTTGAAAAAGGGTTCTTATTGCATTAAAGGAACAAAAATAGTGAATTGTTCCTCATTCAAGTATTTCTCGCTGATCAGGGCCCCTCTCATTAGCTCAAAGACCCGGTAGATCAAATCTCAAGAATTCCAACAATGTTTTGGTTTATTTAAAAGACTTCTTAGTGCTTCATAACGACCAAAAGAAGATTGGGTATAGCACTTAATCCTCCAATTCCAGTTTTGCGAAGCACAGTCTTTTTTTGGCTGTTACAGCGTGATATGAGGTTGATAGTCAAAACTAGATAAATCGTTGAAATTCTTGAGATCCTATCTATCGATTAATAATTGAAACTTCAGGAGGAAAGCTCTGATTAGTGAGAAATCTTCTAGTGAGAAACAAAATTAAATTCCCGCTCTTTCAGTGCAATAACAAGGCTTTTTTAGAGAAGAAAAACATCACTAAAATTCATATGACCTGAACTATTGATTGGTTAGTTAAACGTTGAAAATGACCAAAAACGCGTTTATTCAAAACATGAAAGTGAGGAGCGGATAAAAAAAGTAAAACAATTTCACGAAAGTCAGTCTTCCTTTGGCTGTTACAGCGTAAAGCGCGGTTCATTTTCAAAATCAAATAAATTGTTGGAATCCTTAAGATTTGATCTATCAATGTTTCATGACACTCCGACGGAAAATCTTTGGTCAGCGAGAAATATTTCAATTAGGAACAAAATATCAGTTTTGCTCTTTCAGCGCAATAGGAAAACTTTTTGAGGATGAAATACACCGTACAAATTTTCCTGATTTAAGCTATCGAATGGTAGTTTAATCGCCAAAAACAAAGGCTAAATAATCTTTTTCTAAAAAGTCGAAAATGCGCTTAGCTAACGGAAATGTAGCATATATATATGTAGGGACTTATGCCTTCAACGTAACTAAAAAAGCGCTCTACAATCGCCTATAGTCGCATGATTCATGCACCTTCATATCTTCGGTGAATAACCGAACACCTGTTACGTTCAACTGAAAGAAGAGCAAAGCCCTACTACTTCTGCTACTTCTAGACTTTCCATTTATTCATTATTGATTCAACAGAATGTTTAAGCTATTTAGTAGTTATTCTGTTCGTATAAACCATACTTATCTTCGAATCTATTCAGAATATTACGCCTTTGCCTCGATAGTTCGTTATTTCGGCCGAATACCATTCCTCGCGTTCTGTCTGAACTTTCAAAAACCAGCATCACCAGAGCACTTGCATGGCGCTTCTTTCGTGTCAACTACAAGAAATTCGTGGAAGTGTACGTCTAGAAGATCCTCTTTTTCTATGCAGTTCCGCTTAGCTCGTCTTATGTAGTTCTACTTTGTAATTCAATTACAAGTAACAGTGCTTCCTCGAAAACCGCTGTATAGGTAAAGTGGGCGCTGTGCGATGACCAAATATCCGGCTGAGAGGAAAAGAATTTTTGCTTTCAAGAATATAAAATCAAAAACAGTTTTTACTGTTCATGCACCTTTTAGTGCCAAACTTTCCAGATTTTTGAGTCTTCCTTCAGTTCGATAGGAAAAGAAATTTCTGACAGAATTGATAGGTATTTGTGGAAGCAACGGCTTAGTAAGGGCTCAGTTAGCCTCAAATGTTAACCTAAATTGTAATTCTGCCTCAGTTACTAAAAGATAGCAGTATAGTGTGCGAGAAAGGGTCACATAATTCTGTATCGTTAATTTCAGCATCAAAATAGTGTTTTTATGTTAATTATGACAATTTTATTGAAACCTTTGTTTGGTTTTAATGACCGTGCTTGATATGTCTACTTTCAGTTTTGCAATTAAGTTATGGGTCGTAAAAATGACTGTATCGAGTAGCTGAGTTGCACAGAATGGGGATAAAAGCGGCCGACGTTGTTGACATCAGTGGTTTTGAGCCATCAAGTGTCTACAAAACCGTAAAACGCTTCAACAAGACTGGAGAGATCGGCAACCATCCCTGAAAAGGTCGTCCAACCAATTCGGCTACTCCGGAAATCATCGTTCGATGCACAAAATCGTAGAGATGCTCGGGGATGAGTGAGTGGAGCTCGAAACAATGTCAAAAATAAGCTGAAGCTACGCAACTGCAAGATCACTCCCGTGCACTTACTGGACAAAAGTGTTGAAGAATAGCGCCTTTCAAAGGCTCGCCGAATGATTCGTTCTATAGCTGATGCCCGTTTCTCGAGGGTGCTTTTTACGGATGAAAAGATAATCACGGTAGAACCACTCTACATTCGCCAGAATTGACGTCAACTTTTAAGAAGATTCAGTAGAAATCTGCAGTAGCAAAGCCATAAGCCGCAGAACAGAAACGCCAAAATCAATGCTGCCAGCTATCATTAGCAAGATTTACGGGGCGTACTGAAGCTTTGGACCACTCAAAAGTTCATCGCCGCCAGATTTACGCTTTTAGCAGGACTGGACTCCTGCGCATTTGGAATACTCAACGATTGTCATGTGTTAAGAATTATTCCCAAGCTTTTTCGTGCAGAAACATTCGCCAGTCAAAGTAGCCGGATCTCAACGCAATGGATCACTCCGTGTGCTCCATAATGGAAGAAATCTTGGCCTACTCGCTTTACTACCGTAAACGCGCTCAAAATAGATTTAACACGCACTCGAGAAGAAATTACGGTGAATACGTGTGCAAGCATCGTTGGAGATTTTGGAGATTTTCGCAAGCAACTTCGCAAATTATGGAGATACATGGTCGATGGTTCAGTCTCTCACTCAGAGCTCACTAAGCCTTTTGTCATTTCGGTGTCGGGAAATTAGCACTAGACTTGTCAGCGAGGATAGACTGGCTTGCAAAATCCGTACGACACTGCAAGTCGTGTAAAAGCCAGATATGCATTTCATCAACTCAAACAGAGTAGAATAATCAAGCCATCTACATAATGCGTTCTCTCAAGGGGTTGACCAGTGCAAAGAGTTTATCCTTTGTCCTTTTATGATGTTTATAATATAAACAACTATGCTGATTGATATGCAAACTCTGCATCTCGAGCGAAAATTGATCCTGTGTCTCACTTGTTGCCGCGGATTCGTGCTAATCATTGCGATACCAAGGCTCGATAATGCAATCGACCTTTCGACCTGCTTTTCAGCGACCACATTTTCAAAGCATACATCAAGGTTAAAAGGATCATAGAGCTGAAAAGGTGACCACGGAGTTGCAAGCCCGCAACCTTTTCTTCACTACATTCTTGATACTGCTGTAAGCTCACAGCCGTTTGCTCCCTCCGGCTCAACTTTCTGGGTAGTCATGCCAATTTTTCGACCCGATCCACCAGTAAACTGTCAACTTCTCGGTAACGTTACAAAAACTACACCCGGGGGGGGGGGGGGGGGGGTCGGATGGAGGGGGAGTCGGACGAGCCAGGGAAGGGGGAGAGAGAGGGGGAGGGAGGGGAGGGGGGGGAGGGGGAGGGAGGGGGGGAGGGAGAGAGGGGGGAGGGGGAGGGGGAGGAGGGAGGGGGGGGGGAGGGGGGAGGGGGGGGGGGGAGGGGGGGGAGAGGGGAGGGGAGGAAGGGGGAGGGGGGGGGGAGGGGGGGGAGGGGAGGGGGGGGGGGAGGAGGGGAGGGGGGAGGGG
>JAHQIW010001699.1:0-63772 GCA_019055375.1 Parelaphostrongylus tenuis
CACGCGGTCATGAACAGTTAAGGTGCTAGGTTGAGTAAATGTACATCTTCTCCCACGCACTGAAAAAAGTAAAATGGCCGATACCTAAGCCATTGTGGCAGTCTACATTGTGCTTAATCGTCTGCTAACAGCCTCATATTCGTTGAGTAAGCACAATATCTTTGCAACCTTTTCTTCCTTAAAATTGAATAAGTTCTGAAATCTGTTCAAAAACTAACCGCAAGGCCTGAGGGAGCAAAAAATGTGCTTTGGTAAAACAAAGTCTTGTTTTGATTTCGTAAGAACACCGAGAAAATGTTATAGCATTCCAATAGAGTATTGGAATTGGCGAGACCCAGGCTATCAAGTAATTACTGAATTCTAAAAGAAGGATGAAAACAGTTTAATGCCAAATGGCTAAATCCACTAATAAACGATCTACTCCGGTTATTTCGGATCCAAATAAGTTTGACTCGATTGGAATTTAAGGAGTTTGTGAAGGTGATCAGGATTTTTCAATCAGTGGCTGAAGCCGAAGGCAAAAAGGAGATTTGAATTTTTTCGTGGACACTGACCGCGAGGAGACCAGCTGAGAAAGAAATGAAGAGAATCACTCAATGTTATAAATGCTCTAGCACTATAAAGACGTCCGGCCATTTGATGATGAACAGCAATTCTCATCACTCTGGCACATCAATACTATGGACATTAGAACCAAAACATAGTTTCCTATGCCTTTAACATCCGTGTAATCTGAAAATTCGCTTCCTAAAACCGGTATGGATAGCCGTTCTGACAGTTGTCTGTTTGTTTGTTGAAAATATTATCGCATAAAGGAAACACGTTTTTCTTATAATTTACTATCGTCGCCTCTCAAACTTAGGAGCTAATGGTTTCAAATGTAAATTACAAGCGTTATAATCAGCGATATTTACAAGTAGTTGTTCCATACGTTGCTTGCAATCACTACAATCACTATGTACTTTCACCTCTGTGGTAGAAGCTGAAAAATCGTGTTCTAAAATATTTGTTACCATGGTTTTAGTCAGGGTTCATCTGATCGCTTTGTACAGACGTGAAATTCGAACACACTGTACTCAAATCCAGCATGCGTTTCACGACGAACGACACGTACTCCTCTGAACTAAACCTGGTCAATCAGTAATAATTTCTCTCCTCTTATTAAAAGATGATGTAAATGAGATCAAAAAAGATAGGAGTGGGAAAAGTATTTCTTTTCCATTTCCCTCAGAAATTTAAACCTACTCGAAAAAGCTTTCGTGATCAAGTTTTTAATTTTCCAGTTGAGCTTAAGTGTGAACTTCTTTTTTGATTCATAAAATACTTTTTATTAAACTTGAAAATATACGAGTTGCCTTACAGTTTCCTTCGACACGTCTTTCTCCTTCAACACTTTAGATGCCATATGAATCAACATACTCGTCTTATTCTATTTCGACTCTCCTCCCACAGAATGAATATGTTAACACGAGTGTGAGTTTTTTTTTTGTTAACAACAAATCAAGAAAACAAGTTCAGAAAAACGGCATATAACATTCTTAATTCAGCGGCCATACCAATGTCCACTCATTTAGCTCTATTTTCGCAGAGAGGGATGCACCTTGGTTTCCAATCACAGTGCGTGAGTTTTGTACGTTTAATAAACTTCTAAGGCTAAAGTGAAGAATTCTACAAATCAAACAAAACGAGTCTATGTGTATTCCAACCGTTTTGGTTTGTGTATAAATTGGTGGTCATCTAACACATACTTCTTATATCTACGCATTTTGTGCGTGAAGTTTGAGACGAAGTTAATGAACCAGTATGTTTATACCACTTTGCGCTCGGTAGTACTTTTTCTTGTGAATATTTCCAAATAGATTCATTCGTACGTTCCAGAACGCAAACCAAGCTGCTTTCTGTTTTTTGCGAGAGTATTCATGTTCTTTGTCTCCCAGAAGCGACATCTGTTAGCCTCGGCATAGTTTGAGTGAATGAAGAGTTTCTTCTGCTGAGCGTTAAGCCGTTTCTAAGAGTTAGTATTATTATTTATTGCATAATAGCGAAGCGGTGTAACAATGCAGTTAGTAACGCGTGCATGAGTATTACCGCAGTCGTGATGGCTATCGTTTCGGGGGAACACCTTCTTCAGAGCCTGGAAAGATCATATTGATCCTTGACCCACTAAGCCAAAACCACCGTAATCCTAGCAAAAAAACATGAGATATGAATTCTCATCGCATAGTAAAAGCTTCATTATGAGACACCCACCGTTTTGATGTTTTAGGTCTTTCTATTATTCACTGAGAACCAGCCGCTTATGGTCAGTGCATCAATGGGCTGTGCCTAGCTCAGGCCTGGAAGATTAGCCTGAGGCATGGTTCAAGGTCACGCGTGATCATGTGACGCTGTACCTTTCGGTTCATTATTGAGCCTTTGCTATGTATCCAAAAAGCTCCTGAAGTTTTATGCGCAGATGTTTTCGAATCCAGTGCGAGGATCGTGAATTCTATGACATACGACGAGCATTACTCGTGATGGTTTTTGTTCCATATGCGTGCCTAGTGAGGCTTTTGGATCAAAGTTGCGCAATCCAACTAGGTGCTTTAATCGCTACGATACGGTAGGAGCATCTTAGGTTAAATGCTGTGCCCTGAACGACGTGTGTGGAGAAAATAAGATTCCTGTGTATTTTGTTCATTTCTAGCGAATTAAGTACAGCTATTAAACGCTGTCTAAGAGGGGCAGCTTTGGATAATTCGGTAGCAGTAGTTGAAATACCCCAAAGACCTTTAAGCACCAATTTGTTTGCAACAGACTGTATGATTGTCTCTGCGATACGAATGACTGCGAGGTTTGCCCAAAAGGTAGAGACTGCCGCTGCATAAGGTCTGGTACTACTTACCAAGTCTATTGCTAGGCTTTCGGGCATAAGTATATTGGCGAAACACGTAGACCACTATGCTTCCGTGAAAAGAGCACCTAGTTGTGTTTTGCAACGTTGATCCAAAAATCCCACTAGGTCCACACAGAGACCTAAAACATTCAGGGGCAATGTTCGGCGCCAATTTCACGATCCTCGCTAGGAAATTGAAAACATCGGCGCTTAAGCAAAGCTCACTGATGCACTGACTCTAAGGTGCTGGTCTTCAATGAATATTTGATAGACCCCAAATATCAAAACGATGAGTGTTTCAAAATGGAGCTTTTACTATTCAATCCAAAATTCAGTTGTTACGTTTTCTGCTGAAATTAAGGAAGTTTTGGCTTTGTGGATTGTGGATCAATTTGATCGTTCCAGGCTCTGAAGGCGACCAGCAGAAGCGTTATCTACCGCAATGATTGTAATATTCATGCTGCATTACTAACCCTATCGTTGTATTGTTTCGCTAATATTCAGTAAATAATATCACTTACAGCTCGGAACGACTCAACAGCAGAAACTATTTATGCACTTTGACTGTTCGCTCAACACTCAAAAATCAATCATAAATAGAGTACTAACGGCTGACCAGTATGGTTATGCGAACGTCAATTCTGTGAACTTATCTGTGAATCTGCTAAGTGTTCGAGTGGAAAAACGACGTATGTGTGTGAAGACGGCAGGAAGGTACAACCTCAAGAATGCTGAGGCAATGCAAGACCTTGGGAATACTGATTGGCTTTGTGAACTCGAAAAAAAGTACTTTTCTAGAGCATCACGCATTCGAACGCCACTATAGCATTTTTCTGCATTTTCATCACCATTGTTTGCTTCAGAAGACGTTGCGAAGGAGCGAGTTCATGACATAACAACATCAAGCTGGGTCAACATGCTCGCCTTATTCTATTTTAGCTCTACTCCCTTCAAAATGAATGTATACACAGAAAGAGTTCCTAATTTGATTTAATACTCTTCAAGAAACAAAGTATACAGAAGTCACATATAACTTTCGTTTACTCATCGGCACTATCAATGCCGATTTAACGCTATATTCGCGGAGTAGGAGACAACCTGGTTTTAGATCACACTGCGTGATTTCATTCACTGAAGATTTGAGGTCGAAGGTGAAGAAATTTAGAAATCAAGTAAAATGAACTTTGTATTTTCCTATCGTTTTAATTTGTATATAAAATGGTGATCGTCTAAAACATAGTTCTTATATTGGCGCGCTTTGTATGTGAAATTTGAAACGGAAATAATAGACCAGTGCGTTCTTAGCCGATGGTGTTCTGCAACACCTTTTGTTATTAATGTTTCCAAGTAGATCATCCATGCGTTTAGAAAAGGAAATCAAATCTGTTTTGTGTTTCCCACGAGGGTGTTCTTCTATTGTGACTGTTTGTTCAACATTTGGAAAAACGTCTTAAGCAAAGAAATGTCAGGTAATCAGCTGCTGAAACATAAACCTCAAGCGCAAAGACAACTGAAAGACATGTTAGCGTAAGTTCAGCGCTAAACCTCTTTTTTTGGTGGATACTAATTTGCGTGATTTAATAAGTAAGTGCAGAACGAGGAATTTTGGTAATTCGATTATGAGCTAATAAATTAATGATGACTTTGAACTAATTCATAAATAATGAGAATGAGTAATGCTGTGAATGTTCAACGAAGGTGCTTATACTAGCGTCAATTATGTATTAAACTTTTCTGCTGAAGTTACTAAAGTGTTTTGAAAGGAATACGACGTTTGTGTCTGAAGACGGCAGGAAGGTACAACCTCAAGAATCCTGAGACAAGTGAAAACCTCGAGGATGCTGACTGATCTTGTGAACTTGAAAAAAAATGCCCTTTCAGAGCCGCACGTTCTCGCGACACTATCCAGATCTTCCTGCACTTCCATCAGCACTGTCTGTCTCAGGCGTTGTACCGGTACGAATTCATGAAATAAAAACATCAAGCTGCAAGTTTCGCTTGTATCATAACATTCCTGTACTTGAATCAGGAGCAACATAGCCTGCAGAGAATAGTTTCTGGAATTTCACATCGTACCCTCGCATGAAAAAAGGATTAGACCGTAGATGAAATGTATAGGATTGCGATCAAGATTAGAGCTTCAGCTTAACTAAATTACCTCGAATAGAGCTTCATAGATTGATTCCACTCACAGGTTAAAGTTAATGGTACTGATTACAGCGAAGACTGCTTGTTTATACGATATTTCCTGCCATGTGTGTCCTATCGCAGTCAGCGTGATATAGATATCGAGCTCAAACTTTTATTATTAATGGACTTATACAAACAATAAAAATACATACACCAATGAGATGACAATATATGCTTTAGATGGAGAAAATACAAACACGAAAATGATCGGTAGGTAAGTCTGATCGAGAGATAAAAAAGATCTCGTATGCACCAAGCTCTCAAGTAAAATGCTCCTATCCTAACCCTGAAAGGTAAGGTGCGACCGTACTATGCAGCTGGTAAGCTATCGTTACAAAGCTGGTCAGTACAAAATATTTTCGCAAGTAAATGAGAATAATTTCAAAATCAATAATTATTACAAAATACTTAACATATGGTAACGGTCAGTGACGCTTAGTTGAACGAAAAACTCAACTCAACAGTTTAAGTCTGGATAATCGGGTGAAATGAAAGGGTAAATCAGTTACAATGGCAACGCAAAGTAGGGTTATGGAGAAATAGTATCCATTTCGAGACATAGTCAATACGTCATTAGAGTTGCTACATAGTTGCGAGAAAGGTAGAGGGAAAGTTACGGTTGGTGTGGTGGATACAGGCACCTCTTTCGTCCTATTGAGACTCATCAGTACCACCCTCCCTCTGTTTCACCGATTTCCTGAGGTTAAATAATCCTCTATAAAGAAATCGTCGCCGAGTAATAAATCCCCAAGTCAGATGATACAGTTACCAGACACTGGGGTGACCGACAGTCGAGCACGTAGCTGTTATAATAAATCATATCTCTTTATCGACCGCTTTTTTTTATAAAGGTACGACTCAATATAACTTGCCGTTAGATTTCGAGTCGTTCCACTAAAGATGATTCGACTCGAACGACTACGAGGACTATCGCATAAGACGATCATCTATAGACAGTCGACCCCAATCATGGACTCGGAAGAAGACGAAGATGTCGGAACGTTGGCCGATCAGACATTATTATTAGGCTCGTTTCAGCTGATTTGTTGCGTTGTGGATTCTGAAATTTGTAAGGAAATTGACGAATCTGCACTAATTACTTGGTTCATTTCTTCATTGTCTCTCTTCACGGAATTCATGTGTTTTTAGCTAATACCTTGAGGAATCGCTAAAGCCATTTAAGAGAATCAAAATTGATTTTGATACTTCGTCATCATTTTATTTTAATATCGATGATAAGGCTTGGAAACAATGCGTACAAGGAAGAAATATGAATTCTTTAATGATGTCTGTTCTTAAGAAAAGTCCTTTTTTCTGAATAATACTTACGCGAGGCTGATATTTCTCCTTTCAAAACCAAAGAATAACGTTTTGGCTATTTCGCCTGCCCAAAGCCTAGATATGCATTATGACAGTATATCTAAAAGTTCAATTAATAAATGTACATATCCCATAGTAAGTGGCGAACAAAGCCTCGAATGTCGGACGGATTCGAACCCGCACTTCACCCTTTCCGGCGGCACTCGTTGATTGCATTAACACCTGCCATTCTAGCTTCACTCTTTCCTCGACACATTTGCATTGATCTGTCAGCAACGAACCTTGAACGGTTCAGCCTGGAAACCCAACCCATCATTACTGCTGTATATGTATTCAAGGCATCATACCACTGTTGATGAGAGGTCGGATAAAAGAATTTCTGTCAATTATGTATTCATATATATAGACATATATATGTATATGTGCATATATATATAAAAAATAAAATTTTATCAAATATCTGACAACGTAACTGAGATGAATGCCGATATGACTTGCCAGACCAGATCGTTGACGGTTGGTTGCTAACGGATCGATACAACAGGGTTGAAGACAAAATAACGGCAGAAGAAAGGTCGGTAACGCAATGGTTAGCACGCACTCCCGGAAAGGCTGAAATGCCGTTCGAAAACCATCCGCCGTTCAAAATTTTGCTCATCACTCACGTCTATTAGATATGCATTCATAGCATCCTACAAGCGCTGAAGAGGTTGGAGAAAAGAATTCTAACCGATTATATGTTCGGTTAAAATTGTGTATGCGCAGCAAAAGTTTAATGTATAATGAACTTAGAAGTCAGAAATTCAAAGCGACCTGCTCATATAAGAAAGGTCAGAAGTATGATGTCACACACTGTAAAAAATGAACTATACTTAAACCAGAAAATGAATCTGAAATAAGGGGCCATATCATTTATCATGTTCAGACACTCTCCCATTTTGCTTATTTGTGAGTTTTTAATACTTATTTAGGAAATTTAGGGAGTCTTTTCCAGCGAATTTCCTGACTGGAGCACTAAGATTTTCGCTAGCATTTCAAAAACGTCACCGTTACGCATTTTTGTCTTTCGCGTATCCGCAGGAAAAATTCTACGCCTCCTCGACCGCATAGAAGAACACTCAAATGAAAAGTCGAAAGGTCATAGCTACAAATCTTTAGGTGCACATTGGACAAAAAGGCGTACCGTGACAACTGGGGATCGATCGTGAGAATAACCGACACGAGTCAACAATACTGGCTCGAAAAAGACGTCTGCAATATATGTGGTCGAACGATATGCTTCGAGCAATTCCATTCTTGAGTAACACAGAAGTGCCGAAATATCAGAAACCGAGTGTGAAAGGAGGGCTGCCAACCTCGCACAAGTTTTATTTAAAAGAGGGACAGTTTTTGAGGCTGTTCCAAAATCCACACCAAGGTATTGTGGAAGGCGAACTTTTGATCTTCATTAAAATATCGATTCCACCCGGTCACTCTTGGGCATGCAGTAACAAGTTTTAGTCACAGTGGTGGTAAAAGCCGATGTTTAGAGTCCACAAACAGCTCAGCTCTCAACTTAATAATGCTTATCAGTATTCTTCATTATTTCTCAGTTTCATAAAAACCTTAAAAGGGGCCTATGTCTTCCATGAACAATCTATGAAATCTAACAAATGAAGTTTTGGTGTACACCTTATAAAATCGTACGAATAGGCTCACCGCTGAGAGTTGTTTTGCCGCCATGTTCTCCCATCGCTCGCTTCATGTACATCATTACCTTCTTATTGACTTTACTCCTCTCTTGTTTTTCTTCAGAAGATTGAGGTTTGACATCTAATGACGCCAACTGCTCAATTTCGTGATTCCTGGCGTTGCGCAGGAACTATGGTCGGTTCAGTCTAAATCAATTTCGATTACAAATATTAACCCTTTTTTGTCTACAGGGATGTTTAAAGCGTTTTCTTTCGGTGAACGAAGGCCTCTCATCATTTACTAACTTATAAAAGCACCAAATTTCAGATAATCTGGAAATGTTCTTGCTTTCCGGAAAGGCCTTCTTACAGTCCTGTAGTAGTGAATATAGTCGTGTTCCATATGCGTCAGACGTCACTGCGCATAATTTTTACAAGAAAGTACTCTTGTTTTAAACTGTTTAGTTATTTGACAGCTTAAATTTCGGAAATTTCAAAATTGCAATTTCTTTTTGAAAAGGCCATCTCACAGCGTTGTAGCAAAGAATACAAAATTGTGTTTCATACACGGAGCTCGTTATAGCACAGTCTATGGTTATTTATTTAGAAATTAGATCCACGTTTCGGACAAATTTATGGGTTTTTGTGTTGGAATTGTAGAGGAAACTCTCTCTATGGTCTTAGCGCTTGGACTTTTCAATTCCTTTTTATATTGATAAATGAACGCGCTACTCTGATTAAGCCTAAGCCTATAAGCACCCTAAACCTAAACATGAAAAGCATATGTTCGTGTAGACGAGATTTTAACTATCAAAGTCCTGCATTATTTCGTTTTTAGACAGAAAAAATTCTGAATTGACTAACAAAAATCGCACTCCATATGTGAATCGCGCTAGATAATCAATCTATGGCGTTGTTAGTCTAGAGTCAATCACACACTAGCCGGCAAGCAATGAGAGGTGTGTTTGAATCTCAATTTCGTGTTGCCTCCTACACTGCACTGAAATGTCTCTTCGAAACGAGCACAATGTCTGCAATTTACGCTATCGAATGGATGCTTACAGCCTGGGGAAAAAGCTGTATTCGCGATCCGTCGATGCGTTACAGCTTTCACACCTTTCAAGGAATCATATAAAGTTAGTAATGTGTCCAATCGACTTTGTTTCGTCATAGTATATATTTACACGTTGTCTTCTTTCAACTGATACATTATCCAAGTCTGAATCATTCAATGAGCATACGAAATTGAGCGACGATGTACGGATAAAACAGTTTATTGTTTGGTACAGCCTTCACACCTTACAAAAATCATATAAACTCAGCATTGTGTCAGATCGACTTTATTCCCTCAGATTATTTTCCACACGCTGTCTTCTTCTAAGTGAAACATTATCCAGCTCTGTATCGTTCAACGAGGACACCAAAATGAGCGAAGAAGTGAAGAAATACGAAGAAAGCAGTTGACCATTTAAAATACATAAATTGACGCTTTTTGAGTTGACTGGTTCTATTAACTTATTTCTTCGAAGCTCATATTTCAAACAGGATAGCTAACCAACACTCAGAATTTTACTTAGCAGGATGCGACTGTGTTTCGTAATGCATTGTTTATGCTTCCATTTGCTGCCCTTACGATGGAAATCTTTTTATGTGCACACTATTTGAGTATTTTAGAAATTTTGACCCCACACCTGCTTGGAGAAAATAGTGAACTGGAAACAGGAACTGGAAAGACATTCTGTAGCGCTGTAGGTTCTGAAATTCCATTATGTAACACATCCGCAACGCCCTTTTTCAAAATTCACGCTTTCAACCCCTTCGCGACAGCTACAGAAGTCGAGATTCATGAGTACGTGGACGCGAGTATTCTCTGACGATACTCTTATTCATATAGTTGTGCTCCATCAACACACTCTTGTTTCATCCGACCTCCATCGAGGTTCGTTGAGAACGATATGCTTACACAGTGAATAACAGAAGAGCAAATACGAATCAATATTTTGTTAGAATCTTGGAGAGATGTGATAAAACGCGCAGTACTAGTGGAGAGTAGACGCTCGAGTCTTGCCCTATCCTAAGCGTATGCTCTTCTTCATTCTTCAGGTGACACTTCAAACTCCTCAATAAAGAATGGATCTCACAGAAGGTTCAAGGACGAGAAATGGTGGGTGAACGTGAGCTGCTGAGAGAAAGTAGAAATCGCACGTGAGTTCTTTTACTACCATCCATTGCTACACATGTAAATCTCGCATTAGCGGAAGGATTTCATACTAAGACTGTCGGAGTCAAACAGTCGTTTTTGACAATGTCTTTTTTCTCTGCATATTCTGCTATCGCTATAGCTCTCATTTGGATCTCTCTTGAGATTCCGCTGTATCGCTTCTAAAGTACACTTCAAATTGGTTCTCAGCATTCTCAATTTCACTTCCAAGAAAGGAGAAGGAAGCCATCGCTCATGTCCTACGTTGAGCTTTTCTTGGTTCTTTCTTCGATTTGCCACTTAAGCTAAGAGATTATTATTACTGATACTGAAATCATCCAACAGGTATATATAGGCTCCTAGTCTTTCCCATCATTTAGACCCTGATATTGGTATCTCGTCCTCTTCGTTACCTTCTGAATGAACACCTTACCACCAAGAAAGCTATAGCCTAAGATAGCGTAAGCTGTAGAATATCAGCGATATAAATACAATGTTCATCATCAAATCGGTGTTATATCCGAGCATTGTGATGAGATTGATTAATTTCATTCTTCGTCTAACTCTACTCAGCTAGCTTCTATATAGCTTATATTCTATTATTGTCGTCCTGAGATTACATTTGCTTTCCGAGTGAACATCGCTAATGCAATTTCCTGGGATATTGAATGGATTAGTTTTCATTAGTATATCAATCTCTAATCCATCATGCAGTCTTAGCCTTCCCTTCGTGTCCTCATTTTTCACAGAGACGATATCCTGTCGCCTTGATCAGTTCGATGATACTTGGTATAACTGGAATCTGATACTTGTCTTCTTCCCATGTAATATCAGATATTGGAAGTAAATACTGTTCTCGTGATCAGCGCCTTCTAGAGTTTTGATAATGATCAGACAAATGAGATAATCATTTGACAATCATACCCACTAGGACAATGATCAGACAGGACAAATGATCATTGCCTAAGGTCTTGCTCCGATTGCAACTTCGCATTAAAATCAGTATTGGGTCAGTAATTAGTTGTCACATTAAACGTAGCGAACTGGCTTTTAGAAGTTGTTGTTGTGTTTTTCTAATCATAAAACGGTTACAATATGTGGTGGGGTAACAGGTTTTAAGTTCTTCCTTCACAGTGAGTGTAAATGAAAATACTAAAGCACTAGTCCCGCGATTTCTGAGAGATTCAACTAGCCTGAAGTTTGGTAGATTTCTAAAGTAAACATACTCAAGTGGCGAACAAATTCACAAGTAAATCCTCGGACAATGTCTCACTTACGAAATCTTACCTCGCTATCACCACCACTAGATAAAAGGTCTTTCCTGGAGAGATGTTCCGGTTCACAATCCGGTATTATCATTTGTAGCCTACTACGCTCATCTTCCAGCAACTTCATCAGGCATCGTTGATCATCGAATAACTGATGATGTCGACAAGTACGAGGCGAATCTTGAATCACTGAGTGTTATTATAGCTCGATAAAATAATCCATTTTTTCCGGACTGCTTACTTTCCGTGCTTCTATAATGGCGTTTACAACCATTAGACCATTTGTGTGATGTTTGTATACGTATCTCCCTGGAAGAGAAATAATTGTGCTAGAATCTTATTCTCGGCAGTATTCTTTATTTTTATGCCTAAATTTTTCCAGTTGGATAAGTCTTATCGGAATGAAACTCTACCATACATTACAATCACACCTTCAGAAATAGACCTTTTGCCATGAGCAGAAAGCGACGTTAATCAATAGCGCCTCTACTGTAGCAGAAAAGCCTCTAATAATGCTTTCTGGGTTCCACACGTCGTCCTCTAATGCTCTGCTGAGAAAGGAATCTCTGTCGTCACAAGAAAATCAGAGGAAAACGCAGTATTTCTTCTAGTTCTTATCATATAAGCTGGCAACAGTTTGGATGAAGACCTGTCCAGTCAGTATTCTAATAGAAAGAAGAGAATACAGATTCACAAACAGTAACTAACCAAGTGCATAAATCAGTGGTGACAAGTAGATAGAAATGATAAGGAGGGCATACCACCTAGGCAGTTTAAACGCCTTAGAACGAATTATAGCGGCACAGATGTGGAACGAATTGAGAATAAACTTTGGTGATCGGAGCTGATGACAATTATACAGTCGTGGATTCACACTGGAAACGAAAGAATATCGCGGAAATGTAAATGTTGAAGTAGAAATTGGATTTTATTAGAGTGGAAAGTGAAGAGATGATGCCATATTAGGATTTAAAAGTCAATAGAGCATTGGTTATTCCGTGTTGAAAATGGACGATATGGATCATGAGATACATGATACATACAAGTTAACTAAGTCTAGAGAGCACATTAGTAAGCGAATATAAAGAATGGCAGATTATTCTTCACGGAAACGGCATTTCATACAGAATCAAAAAATGAAAGGAAGGTGAAATCTCAGGAAACCTATCGAAAGCACGCATGGTACTGGAGGAACTAAGACCTCATCGAGGACTTTTTGTAATTTTGCAAAGTTTCAGAAGATATTCTGTAGTAAGAAAAACGTACCGAAACAACAGTGTAGCACGACTTCTGTGCGGCATCCAATGAATCAGCCATCTGCAATTATTTATTTTAAACATAAACGATTGCTTTGAATACTGACCTCTATCAAATCTTTTTGAAAAAAAAATCAATAATTTTTCTTGCATTTTCGTCTTGTTTGAAATCCACGATTTTGGTTTTCTTCAGCGGGTTTCGAATTGACTGATGGTACACCGCTCAAATAAAGAGTTCACCTGACAATAGCCTTAAATACAATGGGGCTGTTATTGATACTGATTTTCATTTGATCATACTTTGTTTTCACCGAGCTTTCCATCCTGGAGTATCCGGTATCATTTACCAGCTAGCCAAAGCGTACAAGCGAAAGGAGCAAAACCAATGAATTATCGGTACTTTTCGGCTATCACAACCCTGTTTGAAGCTTGCGGCAAAAGCGTATTTTTTGCTTTTGTAAACGTTTTGAAAGTTCTTCGACAGCTCAAATCAAGTGAAATTGAATGATACAATTTATTTTTATATATCTTGCCTTTAGGGATGTAACACGAAATTAAATTTTTTCTCACACTGAAGAATTTCTCGCCAGATAGAATCGTTCTTACAATCGTTGAATAGAGGAAATCTTATCGATTTCTCGGGTATATTTGTTTTCTAGAAAAAACTCGCAGCTCTGTAACGCTTAAAAGAACGTTGGGTTTCACATCTGAATTAGTGCTGTTACCGCACCTCTTTGAAAGCAAGCTGTTTTCTTGAATTTTTTTGAGTGGCTCTGTAGCTTCAACGATAGCTCAAATGTAGATGACGATCACACATCCCGACAACGATATCAATATGGATAACCGACTCGAATGAAGGTGGAGAAGGAGGAAGACGCACCGAAATTCAAGTCACTTATGTATTTTTAACAACCTCGTGCTATTGGCTAGGTTATAGGCAAAACTACTATGAAGATGACTATCGAAAGAAAGAAAAGCAAGTGCAACGCGTCGACATACTAAAGTGGAACCCTTATTCTAATTTTCTATAGCTGTGACAATTCAATAATTGCCGCGGTACGATAAAGACCGACCAATTTTCTCATCTCAGTAACGACTAAACTTCTAAAGCATGGCTTGCTGCACTATGCATACATAGAACACACTTTTCCACAGCTTGAAGATTTCACTGCACTTCTGGCCAATCAGTAATCGCTATCGTCTGCTTATGCATTAAGGCCTAGAACGCCTAATGCTTGGTCTACAAAGCTAATTTGAGAAAATAGTAGGACTCAAAATGCTAAGTCAACTGTTAGCAACACACATCGTGGAGCGTCAAAACAGCGTCTCTGTCTGAGGTTCTCCAGACTTAACCATTCTTTGTGTGGTAAATATTGCAAAACTAACGCGAGCTGCTATGACAATCATAGAAAACTCAGATTTTGGTCAGTAGCTCACTTCAGGAAGCTCATACTGTTGAGATGGTGACTAGCTCATTATGCAAGAACGTTTCCCTACAGACGTTTTGTTTTCTGACCTTCGTGATTTCATCACTGTAACCAAGAAAAAGAAAGAAAGCACTAAGTGTAGACAAAGTAGTACAGTAAAAGTGGAAACAGAACAGAGAAAGAAATCGAGCTCGCATGTCATATGGTCAAAAGGCTTTTTAGTCGATGCAAGTCTTTGACAGTTTTATGGTATGGCTTTTGTTCTATGCTTGCTTTTGAACGATTCTCAAAAGGCTACTTAGGAAACCGTGGCTCTCTACCTTCTCATGATAGAAGAAAAGGAGTGTCCACAAATACTAACATCTGCTGCTGTGCGATGTTATTATTTCACTGAAAAAGCATCGGACTGATACCACATCCACCTGAGAGTATAAGTGATGCGCGCGTAGGTCTCGTTTCTGTATACAAACGAGTGACCTCCATATTTTTGCGCCTTCTTGCAAAAGATGAAATTATTTGTGTCAAATGTATATTCTGTAAGTCTTTTAATAACCACCTTTTCACCGACATAAAAAATTCTCATCTAAACCTTAGTTGCTCGGTTAACTTATAATCAGGAGACACAGAGTAGGCGGCAAATCAGAAACCTGGCAAAAATTCACTGCAGTCTGATGCTCTGAATCCGGTGAATAGACATGGCCTCTATTGCGCGTCTCTAGCCACGCATTATTGGCAAGCAACCGTCTCGCACTTGAAGGAATCTGTGCCACGTTTACAGTAATCATTGGATGTTACCGGATCTCTATTCAAGCTCAGCTTACGATATGGAATGCTTACTGGTAATCTAATGAAAGAGCTGTGTGCGAGAAATGAGCCTGTGAAACACAAGTCCTTTTTTGTTGCAGCAGTGTATTAAGACCTTTATGGAAGAGAAAGCACATTTTCAAACTTTCAATATTTGCTCTATCGGACAACAATAACGCGCAACGGGCGTGAAACACAAATTGTGATAAAACACTATAAAAGGTCGTTTTCAAAATATCGGTAAATTTTGGAATTCTGCTACACTTACGCTCTGGAGGAATACTAATAATCCAATGGAGAACCTTTGCACAAGGACAGAAGTTTCTTTGAAAATGAGTGTTCAATATAACAAAAAAGCCTAAGTATTTGAGAAATAGCGGAATGTGAAGAAGAATTATTTAATAAAATAACGTACCTAAGTTCAACATGTCCTTCAGAGGCGTGCTATCATAAATGAACTAAGCCACTAATCTATCTTGATAGACGAATAAGAGATCAGCAAACAAGGTATCTCAAGTGTTATCAGTTAAGATGAAATGATAACACATTGGGCGAAGAGATGATGATGTAAGAAAATGCCATCAATTTCTTATAATAGAGGGGAGACTATTAGAAGATTTGCAGTTTGCACAAAGATCTTTTGCCTGATTTACAGCTAGAAAAATCTACTTCAATCAAGAGGAAACTTTACTACGCGGAACTAAGTGCTTGTTGGTCTGAAGAGATGAAAAAAATACGATAAGTCTTGGTACCGAATGAGCTATTGACGAGGCTTTTGGTTTTTTTTTTTAAATATTCACCTGTGTTACTTACTTTAAGTGCGAATGTAATGAGGCAGGGCCACGTCGCTGCCATGAGGCCTCCTTCAGGGCCTCTTAACGTTACGGGCATACATCGCTCTGCTCCGAGTCTGAATGAGCCTGATTTACAAATAGTTGTGCCAATGCGATTGCAAAAAAATTAACCGATGTACTTACTTACATGCCACCACTTCCTTTTGGAAGCGTATAAATGGAAATCAACAACACTAGTATTTTGTATGGATAGAAGAATAGGTGATAATCCAGAAAGATCGTGCAGTATCATGTGTTAGCACTCAAGATTACTCAACAGAGTTGAATCAAGCCGTCGATTATGTCACAGAACTGTCAGACCGTTACAACAGATAAGAAACCTGTTGGGATCTTCGATTCTCTATATGACCATTGCAAGCAACGCAGCCGAGGCATATCGAAGTACTATCTTTTAACTGTCCCCATTTTGAAATCTATTGTGAATTAGGGTTTTGCAACTGCTCAATCATCAACAAAAACGTAAAAAGCACACCTGACTATCTTAGGATCATTCAACAGTTAGCGAACTTGTTCAAATTGTCTACGTGAAGGTAATATCTAAATGGAAGGGAATCTTATAACACCATCGATTGCAATTCTCATTAATAAAGAGCAGCGCATCAAGTGGTTGCATGAGCCCTTTCGAGACATGCACTTGAGCTGATACACGATTGTTTTGAAGCCTTTCTCCACGAACAGGAATTTTTCATAGACTTCTGCTAAATGATCAGAAATTCAAATCATGGCTAGTTCAATATCATGTCTGATTTTTCAAAGCCTCTCTTACTGTTTTATAGCATCAAAGTTAAAATCACGTTTCGCATCGGATTGTTTTGATTGCTCTATTGGGCCCCGGGAATGGTTTTTCTGTAGACTACGAGAAGTCATTCGATAGTTCAGATCTTGATGGTTTCAATGTTAGAATTTGGTTTTCGAAAAGGTTTTCTTAAAACGTCGCATGAACAGCAAAGATAAATTACGTCTCACATTCAAAGCATTGCTAGGTCGCCCATCGCTTGAACTCTGTACAGAGATGGTAGTTCTTAGAAGTAATGTTAACGTGTCTGAGGCACTTTATTGGTAGAAGGAAATAGTATACGACGAAAGAAACTTTCATGAAAGTTTTTCTAGTAAAAGAATGACCACGTGTCGGAAAATTCGAAACATTTATATGGGGAAAACACATCCTTGCAAAGTGCCTGAAACTGTTATAAAGTTTCCACTGTTTTATCTACGTTCTTGTACTCCTTATAGTCATTCGATGATTTAAAAGATGTTAATTTTTATACAAAGCACGTTTTGTAGATTTTTATTATATGTTTTACTAGCAAAAAAATGATAGAGATCAAACCTTATAACATAGTTTGAGCCTTTCATGTGATCTGTTGAGGTAGATGCAGTGCTTAACATACGTTTCGGGTGATTCTAGCAAGTCGCATCAGCAGCACGCTCCTTTAGGTGCTGCCATTCATGCTTGCATAAGGGAATTGACGCCGAACATCTTATAGTGCATGCACGGTGGTTGTTATACGTATTTCTAGCAAGTGTAACGCCTATGCGTTCTAATAATTTATATTTTCAAGCAGTAAGGCAACACCCTTTAAAAATGAGCAGATTTTCATTTCTTTTGAGATATCTTCTCGGCAACCTTGAGAAAGTGAGACAGTATTATCCTACTCATTGTCACGGATTTGTTCGCTTTCATACTCAACTCGTAAACGTCGGGTATGTACAGTTTTGAAAAGTCGATGGGCTTCAAGCCCCTGATTCTCATGTTTCCCTGAACACATTCTACCGTTATTAAACGGGCTAGATTTGAGGGACGAAATGTTTGTCGACCACCCAGCGATTATCTTTGCATTAGTGTCCTCTGATGTGAGTGAGCCCAGCACAGTACGAAATTGGCTAAGAATTCGAAGGTTTACACGTATTCAAAGTTTGGGAATGCCAAACTGACAAGCAATACCTCAGTCTACCATTCTGAAAGAAGCGCCTCTGAACACAGAGAAAGCTGAGAGGTAGCAGTGAACGTATGAGAAATAAGCAGGCTTTACTAGGATCACCGAGCTGGCTTTGGCTTTCACCGAGATATCTTTCACAATGCGAAGGTATTCTATGCCCCCAACTTATATTAACTCCAAAAAAATCGTAAAAATCAACCTATTGTTAACATTCAGGCAGTGAAAACGGAGGAAGATACCTATGGGATATAGCTGAACAGATTCGATCTCTGGTTTACTTTATACCGTCAAAACCACCTGCATATGGTCACAAAAACTTGAGAAAGTTACAGAGAATCGCTGTGAGGTCAGTAAACATAAAAAAGTATGTAAAATACTCAAAATCAACCAGCATGTGGTAGAGCAAAAGTTGTAGTGAAGAATAGTGTTCTTAATAGGGTATGAATGGGTTTGTAAAAAAGAAATACCCATGGAAATATAGAAGAAAAATGTTCTATTATTCCATAGAGATTTCAGCTCTTGAAGTATATTAATGATTTCAAAATTATTGTGAGCTATTAATGAATGAACTCATCTGCAGTATGCATCATCATTTTTGATCGGCCTCCAGATGTTATATTCGATTAACGTGAATTTAACTGACTGAATGGCAAAAGCAGTTCGATTGCAAAGTAGAGTTTTTTTTCTCACACAGTGCTATAAAACATATGAGTTTCCGCAACAATCAAAAGCTCGACTTTATATTAACCTCGATATTACTAATTGATATGTGAAAACCGAGAAAATTGTCTATTTATAAGATCACAACGCATTTACAACACGTCTTGCAAAATTTGAGAAAAAAATCTTCAATGCGCGTCTTTCAAACGAAACTTTTGTGAAAGCACTCTCAGCATAGATCGGAGAAAGTGTCGATAGAGTGCATAATCTCTGATAGTATTCTCTGAGAGAAGGTGAGCATTTCTGACTCAATTCTTTTTGCTCAAAATATGCGTTGAGCAATCAATAACTTACACAGTCGACATTGATCAAGCGCAATGCACCTTTTTCCATACGTTAGCACCGCTCAGCAGCTTAATTCCTACATAATGAAGTTTCATCAACCTTCGGCTATTTTGACTTGGAGCTTTTGTGTCAAACTGATCCAGTGTTTTCCTCATTCTGATCAATGTCACTCACAGAACTTTGTGGGTTTTGATCTATCCATTAGAATTCTGACCTAAGAGGACAACAAAGTATAAATTGTTTGCTTATGGAAGAGTCGATGTCGAAAGAAAACAAAAGTTCGCAAAATTAACAAAGATCAGGAATGCTTATGGCGCAAAGCTGTTAACGATTTAGCGCAAGTTTCTCAAGATGGTAAGACAAAAAATAAGACTATGCCAGATTGAAAGCAGCGCATTTGCTGGAAATATAGACTTCATTGTAATGAGGAGCAACATGTGAAGACAGCGATAATCTATGCGAAACAAATTCAATATTTTCACCAAGAAATCTGAGGATGGAAAGGATAAGCTGGAAGTTGTTGAGTTATTTTCTATGTAAAATGTTATGCAAAAAGTGAATATTAGCTTCTCTTCGTGTCCACTGTCCACTCTGTAACAAATGGTATAGTAACAGCTACAAAAAACAGCTTAATAATAATATACTAATCCTTTCACAAACGTTGAGAGTGAAAGTGAACAGCTTTCCCTTTCTCATCATAAGCAAAGTTTTTGAAGAGCCTTTGCCAAAGAAGGTTTTTTATTATGAGCTTGCTCCAATGGAAAAATTGACTTCTTACATCTACACAGACTCACGTGACGAGGACGCGAGACTGTGAACCATCGACTCCGATCAGTTGGACTTTTGAATAGTCGAGGACGTTGAGACTTTACCCGATCAGAATGAGCCCCACCAAGTAAGTTTCCCATTGAAACGATAACCTTCCGCAATAGTCCCGACTGGAACAGCAACAAATTTCACAAGGATTACGAACGACTGTGTAGCATCCGCTCCGACCAATTAATTAGGTCAAGGGAAGACGAAATGAGTCAAAACGTTGGCGAAATAAATTTGCTTTTTTGTAACTGCTTGAAATTGCTTCGAAGACAAAAGAGATGTGTTCAGTCAGTAGATCAGGTGTCGAAAGAAAGTAGCTTGTTAACTTAGGCAAATGATGTTTTGCCTCAAGGCGCCTGATTCGTCCTACTGGGACTCAACAGCTGCACCCTTCCTCGGTTCAGATGGTCTTCTGAGTCTAAATAATCCTCCACAAAGGAATCGACGCTGAGTAATGTGTATATATATATATATATATACATATATATATGCCGACTCATATGCCTACATATATGCCGACTCTTTCGTTCTTACAGACTCGTCAGTCGGACCGGTTCTGCTCGACTGACGAGTCTGTAAGGACGAAAAACGTGTATCGGGCTGTACAAGAACACTCACCAGACCACATGACAAAGTTGGCTCAAATAATAACGAAAGGATCTATTAAAATTTGAGCATGGTCTCAATAAAGCACTCGAAATAAGGGTATAATTTTAACTTTATTGTTATAACACAATAAGGGGGGCTTTGAAGAATCAGAAATAAAATTGAAGTCGCCATGATTTGAATTTTCGAACATTTACCAAAAGTCTATGAAAAATTCCTGTTTTCGGAGAGAGGCTTCAGAACAATCGTGTATCAGCTCAAGAGCATGTCTCGAACGGGCTGATGCAACCACTAAAAAACGCTGCTCTTTATTATTGAGAAATTGCAATCGATCGTGTTAAAAGAGTTATTTCCAATTAGATATAACTTTCACGTAGACAATCTAAACAAGCTCGTTAATTATTCAATGAGATCAAGACAATCAGGTGTGCTTTTGACTCTTTTGAACAGTTCCAAAATCTCAAATTTTGATAGACTTCAAAAAAAGGCAGTTAAAAGTTAGTACTCCGACATGCCTCCGCTGCATTGCTTGCTATGGTCGTATAGAGAATCGAAGATCCGAACAGGTTTCTTATCTGTTGTAAATTCATGACAGTTTTCTGACATGTTCGACAGCATGATTCAACTCTGTTAAGTAATATTAACTGTTAACACATGATATTGCATGATCTTTCTGAATTATCACTTATTCTTCTATCCATACAAACTACCAGTGTGGTTCAATTTTATTTATAAGCTTCCAGCAAGAAGTAGTGTGGCATGTAAGTTAGTACAACAGTTATTTTTTTGCAATTGCATTGGCACAACTATTTGTAAATGAGGCTCATTTAGACTCGAAGCAGAGCGATATGTTCCCGTAACGCTAAGAGGCACTGAAGGAAGCCTCATGGTGGCGACGTGCGCTGCCTCACTACATGTGCACCGAAAGTAAGTAAGACAGTTAAATGATTAAGAAAGAGAAAAAAGTGCCTTCAGTGCTCCTGTCCACTCGTTATCAAGACTTTTCTTCTTCTTTTCATCTCTTCAGCCCAATAAGCCCTTAGTTCCACGTAATAAAGTTTTTTCTTACTTGGTGCACGCTTTTCCTTGCTGTAAACTAGGCAAGAGTTACTTGTGCAAGTTGTAGGTTTTCTAATGGTCTCTGCCTCAGTTATAACAAGCCCATAGCATTTTCCAACATCATCCGTCCCTACGATCAATTTGTTATCATTTCGTCTTAACTGAAAACACCTGTGGTATTATGTTTGCTTATCAATTATCCGTCTAGCAGGTGGATTAGTGTTGTAGCTAATACATGATTCACGAAGGATAAGTGGGATAGTCACCTGTATCACCAGTCGTCCCGTTGACCGTCGAGTGACTCGAGCGGGTACCAGCAACCCTTCCACTTTTCCCTATCGCGTGCAAAGAGTAGCACAGTGAGTTGTCCTCGCTCTAGGGATTCGCCGTGCATCATACGTTTTTTCTACAACTTTCGTGAAGAAATCGAGTCAACGGGTCGCTGGTCTTCCTGTAGAGCGCTTGATGTTCCGAGGAATCCAATCGGTAACCGCTCACGCCCATCGGGTGTCGATGAAGCGCATCACTGTCCAACCCACCTTATTTTCGATATTCTGGAGTGTAGAGCGTAGGATAATGCGGTCCCACTTTCTCAAAGTAGACGAGAAGTTTGCGCAAAAAGAGTTGATATGGAAAATATTTATTCATCTTCAAAGGGTGCCGTTTCCCATTATGAAGTAAATCTTGCTCGAAAGCATGGGCGTATTTACCTTCAGAGATACGCATGAAAATCACTGCGAGTTTAGTAAAAGAGGTGTGGCGTTGATTGCCTTATATTCAGGGGATTGTCAAAACCGAAAGTCAAGTGCTACTGATGAGGCTTACTACAATAAGACAATACGTGCGTCTAGTAGAAGATGTACTAGTAAAGCATAATAATATTTATGTTGGTACGACATAATAAGAGGTGCTTCGAGAAGTCAAACATCATTCAGTTCGCCAAGATTTGAACTCTCAAACATTTTTAAAAAGTCTAGCGAAAAATTTTGTACCCTAAAGTAATCGTGTACTAGCACAAGAACACGCAGTCCCGAACGAGCTGATGCATCCACTTGAAGATCACTATTGATTATTGAGGGCTTACGATCGATCACGTAGAAGGAGCTCGTCTCATTTAATTGTTACCTTAACGTAGACAATTTGAGCGAGTTGGTGGAATGTTATAGTAGCATAAGACGGTCAAGCCCTAAAAACTTACCTTAACCTCCCATGAGTAATGCCAGGGCGACAACTATTTACAGAATAATTGGAAATACACCTTCGGTTAACAAAATATCCCAGAGCTCGACTTAATGAAAGAATGAAAATAATTGAAAGGAATGCTTTGAATGTTCGCTTTGTTACTCATATTACAACAAGCCGTGTATTCACCATGCGATGTGCCGAGGTATCTGTTGCAAACATTTGGAATCAAAGCTGTGAATTGAGAAGGCGTGCTATCAAAAACTCTGATTACGATGAACGAATTTTGCAGGCAAAATTTTTACTGTTCCGTAAATGGATTGAAAATCTCAAATCCTGACAGATTTCGAAATAGCACAAATAAAAACTATGATGACTGATAATTATTATTAGGCCATGCAAGTGGTCTAGTATGGTCACTTATACAGCCTAATACACGTATTTCGGCCTTGGCACCCTCGTCAGTTGGGCAGGTTCTTCGTCTCTAGCCAATCTTCTCTAAGGAGACGCATCTGCTTACATCGAGGAGGCGCAAACGTGCTATTTGCAGATTTTGTCAAGTGAAAACATCACCGATTTGCCGTGTTGCGCACTCGATTGCTCTTAGCTGGCATCGCGATATATGTCATGCCTTTCGTTTCGAGTGTTTTCTTAAGGCCACGCTCACAATTCAATAAGCCTGTTAATTATTTTTGAGCCATGCAAGTGGCTTGTTTTAAGCACTTATGTTGCCCGATGCGCTAACGGTATATTCAACGATACCCGCCAAGAGCAATCGAGTGTACAACACTTATCATTCAGTGATATTTTCATTCAGTAGAACATGTAAGCAGTACCTCTGCTCCTTCTTTGGGTGGGGGGAGGGGGAAGGGAGGTGGGTTGTGCTCTCTCTGGGGATTTGGCTAAAGGCGAAGCACCTTCCCATGCGATGAGGCTGCCAAGGCCGAAGCACGTGTATTTGGCTGTACAAATGCCCAATACAAACCGCATGTATGGCTCAAGAAATAGTTATCAGCTATATTGGATCTTGAGAGTGGATATAAGAAAACACTCGAAACGAATCGGAATAATATAAACCAATGCTTCGATATGTCTTCGCAAAGTTGTAGATGCCAACAGATTTCTTCTCTATTGTAACAGCCCCACAGTTTCTTCTAACATTATCGACCGCTTGATTCAATTGCTATGGGATAGTAATAACTGTCAACACATGTTTTGACATGTTCATGCTTGATTGTCACTTATCCTTTCATCAATACAAATTGCTAGTGTGGTTCATTTCTATTTGTACGCTCCCAATAGGAAGTGGTGATGGCGTGTAAGTTTACACATTAGTCAATTTTTCGTCTTCATTCTCTTTCATAGGAGTATTTAGAAACTCGGCTCATTTATACTCCGAAGCTTACAAAGCCTAATTTGCTCGCTTGTTAACTCCATCTCCGAATAAGTAGATAAATTATATACTGATCAGTGCGAGAAAAAACGGGCTTTCAAATAAGCCTAAAAACACAAAAAATGGCCGGCACCCAAAAAAGTTGCAAGCATTTCCTCAAAACTCTTTCTCTAACCTATTAATCAGTCGAAAATCCCGATAAAGTTTTACTTTAACTAAGTAGTTGATGTCAGTGCTTGATTAATGGTCTGTTGTGCTTGTCTTATTGTAGAACTTTTGTCTCGATGTTTTCACTTCATGTAAATGTTGTTAGTTTTGTAATCATAAAATGTCTTTTTTTTTTGGATGAAACAAGCAGTGCTGCGGCAATCTCTTCCTTGTTTTTACAAATGTCCAATTTTCAGTTCTTTGAAATGTAACTAATTCCTTGCTCTTTTCTATATTGATACAGTCTACTGCAATGTGTTTTTCATTAATGTTACTTTATTTTATTTCAGCTTTATGAGCTTTTCAATAACGACTTTAACTTCTTAGGTGCTAATGTTTTTCAGGGGAATATGCAGTCTGATTGTAATTCTGCATTAATCTTCGGCAGTTGCCACTGTGTATGTGATACAGTCTGTGCCATCCTACAGTATGCATGTTGTAATGAAGAAGCCATTTGTAGCAACCGTTCCACGGAACGGTCGCTATTTCTCTGAACAATTGTGAGTGATCGTGGACAATACCATGGCAGGAACATCGCTGCGGGACCGAGCCAGTGGTCGCGCCGCTCGCTGATGCGGAGCGGCGATCAGGGCCGCCCACTTCTGCGGTCAGTCTCGTCTTGTCCTGGTGTCCTGATCGGTCGTCTCTTCTTGCCTTACTCCGCCGCCTATGTCCCCTCTAGTTCTGCGCCTCTGCCCGACTCTAGACTTCTGACTCTGCCCTCGTTGCTGTGTATATGGCCCACATAGTCCATCGACCCCGCTTATACTCTATGAGTGGAGCTGGGAGCTACGGCGGATGACCAAGCCTTTAGGGTTCTGTTTGGCGCGCCACCGGGGATGGGTCCAGCCCTTGCATACAGACCCAAAGTTCTCTAATATATTTAATCACCCACCGGCCCCATCGTCGGTGTACTGGTCTGCTCGGGGCAAGCATAACTGCTTCCCGAGGTCCACCGCCTAGTCCGGCGCAGCAGACTACTCATCCAACTCATCCATCCCATCCATCCCATCCATCTCATCCATACAATTCTCCATTATTGAAGTCACGGTTATGTATCGTTATTGCTGTCGTACTCTTGTTGTAACTCGGTATCCAAAGGTTGTCTTGGGTTGTCTATAACAAACCTAGTATTCTACTTGCGACAGCAGCAACAGCCGTTGTGGCAAGCATTCAACACATCCAACTCAATAGCAACGGAGGATCAGTCCCCGTTGCTAAATCTGGTACAGTAGCCGACCTTTCCGAACACAGGTCGCTACACCATTTGATTTAAATGTTCTTTTCTCCGCTCTTTTTCACGCTCTTTTTTTACTTGTCTGAAAGAGTCAAATTGCAGAATCAGTGAAATCCAGTTGATCTGACTGATATGGAAAATGATGAGCATAACCTGAATTTAAATGCTTCATAGGGTCCTTAGCAACTCTGACTTTGTAGAATAAGGCTTCTAAGACTCCGTTACAATCCAAAAACTTTTTCCTATATAATAATCTTTGCACTACTAACTATAATGTTCTCAATAAAATGCTACGGAAATTTAGCGGCTCGGGGAATAGTGAGCTAATAGGGAGCTGTTAACCTAAAGTCCGGTTTTCTTAAAGTGAAGCCTTTCCACTCTCTCACATTATCCACTGATATCGAGAATTATGTATACTTCAAAGAATACTCATTCCGCTAGCATTGTGACTCCATATCATGCGCAGTGACTGTGAGCCACTTCCGGCGCTCTTCCTAAGAATGTATTGGAAATTAGAGGCGGACTTTCTTTTGAAATCCGCGAGCAGGCAGGACATCACTTATTTGCCGAGTATGACACTTCGAGAAACAGTTGTGGTTGCTGGATCTGGTTAGTCTTAGTGTTCCTATGGATGTACTGTAAATGGAGCTTAACACCACGAGTCTCCCCTTTTAAGAGATCGTGCCAGCTTAGTCGTGAGGGCATGCAACGCGTCCCTAGGTGGTGGATAGCGGAATTAAGAGCTAACCAAGAGCGACCTTGTGTTTTCAGAGACGCAGGTGGATTCAGGGGAGGAGCCCCCTACTTCTGCAGCGCCGATTTCACAACACCTATTTCTACCGGTCAAATCTTCCGAAAGCCTGTAATCAAGCGGCTGGGAATTATGCAGAAGGAGGTTAGGAGTCGCCTCCAACAAATAAGCTCCCCACGTTTTTTCGAGAAAGACTGACACGCTATTTATAAGCGCTCAGTCCCAACGTTTAGAACCTAGTAAGTTATACATTGAGTATCAAAACGCTAGAAACAGCAATAATATGGGCTTCATTCCTCTGAGACCTAAGGAACCCCCTGCACAGCAGTGCTGGGTAGGGCGAGTACGAAGGGGCTGCTCAAATCTCAGGTCAAAAAAGGCTGCCAAAATCGAAACGGATTAAAACGACGATCTGTACCTACAATGCAACGCACTTGTTCACGAATCCGCTATAGAAGATCTACCTATTCAAGCAAGAAGGATGAGATACGACGTCATTGGCCTAGTTGAGACGAGAAAACGCTATCCTTTTCACAATGTTCATGGCACCGGAGTAGAACTGTTTCTTGGAATATGAGATAACAGAAGTGTCGACGGTGTTGGCACCTTCGTCGAATCGAATTTTACAGTAAAATCGATTTATTTGAGCAACTAACAACCCGTATCGGACTGTTGCAGTTGAAACGATATGGAGCAATGCCGACTTTGACCACCTTCGCTGCTCACGTAGCAACATCAAGCTATGACGAAGACGAATTCGAAGTGTTCTATATGGACCTGGAAAAGTTCTCCAGAGAATACCATGCACTGCAACATCATCGTTGAGATTTTCGAGCTGAAATTGGAGATTGAGTTGAAATTGGACGTTGGAGAACGTAAGAAGAACGTCACATTGGGGCCCACGGACTATGGGATAAACAGGGTTAGAGGTTATCTCAGTTTGCCATGACAACTAAAATCATCCATGGCAACTCACAAATACAGACGCCTTACTCTGCGCGGTGAACGTAAAATTATTTAAATGGAGAGTATCATAATGAAGTAGATCACATCTCAGTAAGTTGAAAGTTCTGCCTAAGATATGTCGTTGTTGTTCCTAAGTTTTACATGAAACCAGACCACCGTCTTCACGAAGCAGCCTTCCGCTTTTTGCGGAAAAGAGAGAAAGCCGCTAATTTCAACAATAAAGTTACAGAACTGCTATAAGTTGACACGCGATCAAGTCGTTAGTCAGTCCAAGAAAGATACCGTTGACGCCAAGTCGATGAAGAGTACGACTGGCCTGTTGAATATGCTCACGTTAGCGCCATGAAGGCCGAGAGTCCGAAACTTACGAAAAGACTATTGTTACCGCAGCCACTCGAGCTGAAACGTCAGCGTGGAATCGCACGAGCTACAGACAACCGAAGCCTTACGTCCGAACTTGCGAAACGCTGCATAAAGGCGATGAAAGAAGACTTCAAAGAGAGACGAGCAGCAATTGTGACAGAAGCTGCAGAAGCTGGGATGTGCATTTGCAAAGTTTAGCGAGGCTTCGCCAATTATAAGTCCAAGATGACTGCACTACGATGCTTAGACAGGACACTTGCAGCTTCCAGAAAGGCAATAGAGAAAATCATCCACCCTTACTACTTGAATCTCTTCGTTAGCCATGTCCTCCTACCGCGATATACATTGAAAGAGGATGAATATGTCGCTCCACCGGTCCTTCCTTCCCATATCCCATATGCTATAACGTCGGTGAAGAGCAGAACAACACCCGGTCCAGACAGGATTAGATCAGAACACTTGGAGAACCTACCGCCAGCTCTGATCAACACCCTGACTCGGCTCTTTACTCGCTAACTATCAGAATGCAAGGTTCCCAATCAAAGGAAAGCCAGAAAGACCGCTTTGTTGTTGAAAAAGATAGACCCTTACAAGATAGGCTATTGTCGCCCAGACTACATGCTGTCCGTTGTCTATAAACTTTCCACTCAAGTCATCCTAAATAGGACTGACAGAACACTGGACGAAGGAGAGCCATGTGAAAAAACAGGACCCCGAACAAGATTCAGTGCCATAGACCACATTCAAAAGATCACAAAATTTATTGGAGTTTCAACCACAAACTACCTCTCCCTCACTTTGATTATCTCACGAATTCATAAATTCGTTTTCAATTCATAACTTCGTCTGAGATGATTGAATGCATATATAGCCTTTATGATGATTCGTGGCGGCCTTTCGCTGCATCAAATTGGTGCTGCTTATCCTCCGAGACTATTCTGCGACCAATCCGGTATCAATTTACCGACAACGAATGGATGGATGGTTGGCTTTGTGGGCCATGAGCGCGAGATCAAATTATCAACCTTATGGGCGACGCAGAGCTCCCATAACCACTGCACCATATGCACTCTTTCCTTCGCACATAATAATTATATATGCGTGAAGAGCACATGACCATGTTAAAAATTACATAGCATCACAGCAAAAAAAACCATCATTAGATAACGAAAATTGCTCGCCTCCTGATTGCGTTATGCGATCGATCAGCTGCCGAAGAGGTTAGTAAGCAATGCAGATGGGACCCAAAAAGTAGACGTTAAATATGAGCAATTAAGTCTTACTGCTTACTCAAAGTGCACTTAGTTGTAAAACTTAACTCATTCGGGGCTGCGTGCATAATTCTCCATGGACGCGGGCCAGCGCAGCTGAAAAGAGGCCAGACCTAGTGAGTATCTGCAGCGACGAACGCCTCTTCGTTCATGACCTGGCATGGCTTCCTGAATTCACTTCGTTCTTGAGCGCTGTTCATTGTCTTCCGATTTCTACTCAAAACGGCTACTTCTAGGATTCGAATAAGATGTCATTAAAGCAGAACTAAAATGTAAATACTGTATTTTAGTATATTCAGAAGAAACATTTCCACTAACACTTGAGAGTTTCTTGCGCTGCGCAATCGCGCTCTAATCGCGATCATTCGTAGCCACGAACGGCCTCTTAGAGCTCGCTGCTCTATTGATTATCTGTTTGACACCATTGCGGCACTGGCAAGAGTGAGTTATTCTTTATTTGATTAAGTTGTTGTCATAAATAAGTCTTCGATAGAATTACGCGTTTTATTTTACTTACGTAACTGCATTGATCTAAAATCTGTTTATTGATTTAGTTCATTTTTGTCACTTCCATACTGTTACAGCACTATGTGAGGAAGGTGTTTTTTGCTTTTTTCAATGACTTTAGAAGTCATTCGACAGATCAAGTCACAGAATCTCAATGCTATAGTTTGTTTTCAAAATTTTTTGTTTGTTGCGCTATACCGTGAAAATAATAATATGTTTGACATCTGAGGACTTTTCAATGGACAAACTCTTCGGGCGATTCTCTTAATAATCGTTCGAAGACACAAATCTCAGCAACTCTAAAGATGTACTCAATTTTGAATATAACTTCACATTGCGCTACAACAGTCAAAAAAGTTTCTTCATTATTATTTGGTCCAACATGTCATGTGGTCTGGTAGGGGCTCTTGCGCATCCTGATACACGTGTTTCGTGCTTACAGACTCGTGAATTGGGCGGAACCCGTCGTTTTTCGATCTTTTCATAGTCAGTTCTCTCGGAAGACCTACTCTCCCTATAGAGAGTTATCAAAGACGAATGTTCTACACCCTATGTCAAGTGAAGTTTTCACATAACACAGAGTATTGTACACTCAGTTGCTCTTTGACTGGTATTTTTATCATATTATACCCATAATTCGAGTGTTTTGTTAAGACCACGCCCAAATTTTAATAAATCTCTTCAATACTATTTGAGCTAACCTTTCATGTTGTCTGGTAAATGCTTTTGTACAGCCCGATACACGTGTTTTGTCCTTACAAACTCGTCAGTCGGGTTTAGTTAGTTTAGAGTAGGGCTTCAGAGAGAACTGACCATAAAAAGATCGAAAGACGACGGGTTCTGCCCGAGCGACGAGTCTGTAAGGACGAAACACGTGTATCGGTCTGTACAAGAGCCCTTACCAGACCACATGATAAGTTAGCTCAAATAATAATGAAGGAATCTATTGAAAGTTGAGCGTAGTCTTAACAAAGCACTTGAAATAAATTTAAAAAAAAAAACTGCCGTAAACTCTGAGCGATTCCGTCAGCTGCATTCTATTTTGACCCTCTGACAAAAGCGCGTTGTTCTGATTTTGTTAAAATTTTGGCGATAATCTGAGAGCCTGTTTTCTAAGAATTTCACTCTGTGCTTCAGTTCTGAAATTACTTTTCTTAATGCGCTGCCGCAGCAAAAATAAAGTTATTTGTCACACTTGAAGATTTTTCTAAAGAAGGAGCTTTCCACCGGCTGAAAATTCATGTTAAATCATGTTCTTTTGACTGTTTCAGCCCAATAGGAATTCTCTTGTAAGAGCCAAGGGAATATTTGAATACGCCGGGATTTGCGCGATTAAAAGGTTATTGAATATTTGAAGGAAAAATTTTGTCCAGTGCGAAATGCTTGAGTGTGAAACAAAATTCAACTTTTGATATGAAAAGCGAAAGGTTTACATGGTAAGAAAAGCGCAATCTCAAAAACAGAGTGCCTCATCAAGACTTTCGTGATTTAAGCTGTCGAATGACTATTAACACATTGAAAAAAGGCAAAACGACCTTTTTCAAGAACTGAGGCAGGTTGGAGATAGCGGCTAGTACAAGCAATTTACTGTATATATATATACTCTCACTGAAAGCATGTACGCAGTGGTTAAAGGTGCTCTGCATCCCACACAAGGTCGGTCATTCGACCTCGCGCTTATTTCTTAACAAGCGATCCATCCCTCCGGAGTCGTAAATTGCTACCAGAGAGGTTTTAGACTTGTCTGGGAGGATAAGCAGCACTGACTCGGTTCAGCGGGAGGACTCCGCGAGTCATTGTAAAGGCCAGATATGCATTCAATCACCTCAAACAAAGTTAAAAATTGAAGTCGAATGCATGACGCATCCCTCAGGGATTGATCAACGCCGAGAGCTTTATCCTTTTTTTTATCCTTTAGGTGATACACTTTTAGATCACATAATCACGTGGTTATCAGCATTCACTTTTTTTTATACATTTTCGTGGTCGCAATCCATTTTTCAGCCTATTGTGGGCAAGGATTTTTACGTTATTTTGTAGCCTTTAGTAGTCATTGGACGGCTTAAATCACAATGCTCCCAATCTTTGCGAAAACGCCTTTTTATTGCGTTGTAGCAGCCAAAACGACGTTAAGTGCCGCGCATTCTCACACGTTTCGTTATTTAATTCAAACTTTTCCTCTCCGCTTGGTAAAAATTTTTGTTTTATGCTCTTATGCTCTTAGTTTTTTCTCATATTGCCGAATGAACCCTCTACTAAGCCTATTATTGTCATATTTATTCCTTTTTCGCTCTTCCAACTCTGCTTGGAAACCTTTTCCACAAATCAGGCATACTGTGTGAATTGTCCACACTTGTGTTAACAGAAAACTGCTGTGATTTCATTATATGAAAATTCACAGACGTAACCTAGCAAAGACCTCTGTGCAGTTTGATGCCAATGTTGATAAATCTCATCCGACTCATCTGCCTTTTCTCTATCGATGTAGGTCGTTCCATAAGTCCTGGCACTTTAGCAATACACACCAAATTTATTATTTACAAGTAATTAAGATTGTTTGATTTTGGAGCCGTTCAATTGCGTTTTTTCTTGCGAACATTTTGCTGTAGAACTTGCCTGTGGATATCTTGGAATAAACCTGCCCTGAGACCAAATTCATTACTGCTCACGTACAAATGGCGCGTTGGCGAAAATGCTAGTGAAACGGTGCGCCAGATTCACGGAGCTCTCTATGAACAACCTGAAGGCCCGAGGCAAGTCAGTAGAACAGCTGAAATTTCAAAGAACCACAGAGACTACTAAAGATGAATTGTTGTATTCCACTGAGCTGACACCAAAAAATGTGGAGCGCAGTCGGGAATGGGCAATGGGGAGAGTGTGAGCAGGCACAGAAATATGATCAAATGGAAGAGTTCAGCTCGAAGTAAATTTATACCATAAGCCAACAAATGGTTTCCTAATCCTCGAATCAAACTGATCTTTTCAGACTGCTATTCAGCAGTAAACGTATTACAAATACATTAGTGAAATGAGGAAAATCATATTGTGGAATGTGTCCGTTATTGGTTTGAATGATTTAGAGAATCAATTTTCACAGAAAGAAATGTTCGAGAGTTGTCAGCTCAAAGTGCTATCACTGATCACAGGATTCTTGTGAAGCGCCAGATCTCCACACTTGGTCACTTATACCGCAGCGCTAACCCCGTGGTTGTCGAGGCCACTGAGCTTCTTTCGTGGCTTGGCATTGATCTTCGATAAATTTCTACGGACAACTTTTACGAGTTTTCCGCCTGAGTAATACATCAGTTAATTTTTTTTGCAATCGCTTTGACACAACCATTCGTAATTGAGGCTCATTTAGACTCGAAGCAGAGCGATGTGTGCCCGTAACGCTAAGAGGCACTGAAGAAGCCACAAATTAGTGCTAGTGCCGCGCGCTGCCTCATTGCAATCACACTAAAGGTATGTAACACAGGAGAATAATTAAAAATGAGCTAAAGGTGCGTTCACTGTTTCCGATCATTCGTTATCAAGACTTTCGTCTTCTTTCTATCTCTTCAGCCCAACAAGCATTAGTCTCACGTGATAAAGTTTCTTCTAACTTGACGTACACCTTTTCTAGCTGCATATTGAACAAGAGTTCCTTGTGCAAATTGTAGGTCTTCTCATAGGCTCTTCTCTATTATAACAAACTCATAACATTTCATAACATCGTCCGCTCCTTTGCTCGATTTGCAATCATTTCTTCTGAACTGATAACACCTGAAATATCTCGTTTGCTTATCTCTTATCCGTCTATCGAGATAGAATAGTGTTGTAGTTCATTTATGATTCATGAAGGATAAGTATGATAATACGGTCATACTTTCTCAAAGTAATTGAGAAGTTTGTGCAAAAAAGAGTTTGAAATTTTGTTAATTTTCAAAAGGTGCCACTCTCCATTGAGAAGCAAAGATTTTTAGAAAGCATGGGCGTTTTTACATCTAAAAATACGCATAAATATCACTGCGCGTCCAGTATAAGAGGTTTGGCGTTGATTGCCTTATGTTCAGAGGATTGTCAGAACCGAAAGGCAAGTGCTACTGATAAGGCTTTCTACAATAGGCGAATACGTGCGTCTACTAGGAGATGTGCTAGTGTGAAGCATATTAATATTTATGTTGGTACCGCATAATAACAGGAGCTTTGAGAAATCAAATACGTCATTCAAATCGCCACGATACGAACTTTTAAACATTTCCAAAAAGTCTAGGGAAAAATCTTGTACCTTGAAATAATCGTGTACCAGCACAAGTACACGCCGTCCCGAACGAGTTGATGCATCCTACTTGAAGATCACTATCGATTATAGAGATTTACGATCTATCGGGTTGAAGGAGTACCTCTCAGTTGTACCTTAACGTGGACAATTTGAGCAAGTTGGTGGACTGTTATAAGAACCTAAGACGGTCAAGTCCCACAAACCTACATTCACCGCCCACGAGTATTCCGTGGGCGACAGCTAATTATAGAACAGTTGAAAATACACCTTCGGTAAGCAAAATATCCAAGAACTCAACTCAATAAAAAATGAAAATTATTGAAAGGAATGCTTAAAACGTTCGTTTTGTTACTCATATTGCAACAAGCTGTGTACTCACCATGTGATGTGCCTGGGTATCTGCTACAAAATGGAACTTAAGCTGTGAATTGAGAAGGCGAGGTATCGGAAATACTGAAAACCTTCAATGAATTTTGCAGGCAAAGCTTTTATTGGTCAGTAAATGGATTCGAAACCTTAACTTTTGGAAGATTTCAAAATAGCACAGTGAAAAAAGTACCATGCCTGATAATTATTTTTTGAGCCATGCACGTGGTCCGGCCTGGTCACTCATACGGCCTAATACACGTGTTTCGTCCTTGGCACCCTCGTCAGTTGGGCAGGCTCTTCGTCTTTAGCCAATCTTCTTCAAGAAAACGCATCTACCTCAATAGAGAAGGCGCAAACGTGCTATTTACAGGTTCCGTCAAGTAAAAATATCACCGATTTGCAGTGTTTGCACTCGATTGCCCCTGTCTGGTATCGTTTTATATATAATGCCTTTCGTTTCGAGTGGTTTCTCAAGACAACGCTCATAATTTAATAAGACTGTTAATCATTTTTTGAGACACGCAAATGGTCTGTTTTGGGCACTTGTGTAGCCCGATACGCTTATGAATTCAATGATAAGAGCCAAGAGCAATCGAGTGTACACAACGTTGATCATTCAGTGATGTTTTTATTCAATGAAATGTGTAAGCAGTACATCTGCTCCTTTTTATGTTAGAAGTAAGTGATCTCCTTAGAGAATTAGCTAAAGCCGAAGCCCCTGTCCATCTTATGAGCTGCCAAGGCCGAAGCAAGTGTATTGGGCTGTACAAATGCCCATGACGAACAGCATGTATGGCTCGAAATATAGTTTTCATCTATATTGAATTTTGAGCGTGGACTTGAGAAAACAGTCGAAACGAATCGGAATGGTAAAAATTGATGCTTTGATTTGTCTTTACAAAATCGAAGATGCAAACAGGTTTCTTTTCTATTGTTTATTTGTTAGCCTCACAGTTTCTTCTAACATAATCGGCTGTTTGATTCAATTGCTATGGGGTAGTCTCAAATGTCAGCACATGATCTGACATATTCATGCTTGATTGTCACTTATCCTTTCCATCAATACAAATCGTTAGTGTGGTTCATTTTTATTTGTACGCTCCCAATAGGAAGTACTGATGGCACGTAAGTTTACACATTAGTCAGTTTTTCTTTTTCATTCTCTTTCAGAGAACCATTTATGATCGGGCTCATTTAGACTCTGAACACAGCGATGTGTGCCCTTAACGCTGACAAGTACTGAAAAAAGTGCGCTTAGCGCGCTGCCTCACTGTACTGGCACTCAAAGTATGTAACACAGGTTAATATTTGAGAGAAAAACCAAAAGCCACGTTAACAGCTCTTGTCCAATCGGTATCAAGACTTTTCGTCTTATTTTCATCTCTTCAGCGCAACAAACACTTAGTTACACGTAATAAAGTTTCCTCTTGTTTGATTTATGCTTTTTTAGCTGTAAATCAGGCAAAAGATGCTTGTGCAAGTTGCAGTCTTCTCTCAGTAAAGAAACAAAAGAGAGCAGAACTCAGAACGGTTCTCTGTCTCGGTTCTGATCTGCAGTCTGAGTCTGACTTGCAATCTCGGTTAAATGAGGCACTCGAGGATCTGAGGCAGAAACAATCACTACGGTAAGAAAAAACCACAGTTTCGAACGTCATCTTTTTGTTTTTGTGAAGCGTTATGGAAGGTATATTTCTCTCTAAGTTTCATTCTCTGCTTTTTAGCACAAAGGTTGAGAAAGCTCGTCGAGTTTTGACCGAAGAAGTTCAAAGCTATAAACTTGAACTAGAGAAGACGCAAGGCAAAACAGCTTCACATCATGCAATGACAACAAAACGGCAGAAAGAATGTAGCTTACTGCAGGTGTGTAAAATCTTCGTGCCAGGAGCTGTATTATTAGATTGGTTTTCACTAACGGTTGAATTTCAATCCAGTAAACCTCTCAGTGAACCACTGCATCATCAGATAGTCCATAGATGAACGACGGTGAACGAATTGCCAATTAAATATAGAGTAGATTACTCTTTCTGGCATGGAAAAATATCCTCTTATAATTACACATCAGCTGTATCTGTGCCAGTGTCCAATGGGTAGTCCAGTTGGTTCTCCTTGCTTTGGGACTTTGTTGGCCATCAAGGATTTGTTTCTATGCTTCTTGTGAAAATTCATAACCATCAGGCTTTTCTCGTTCCTGAAAAGCATGACCTGTCCAGCTCACCTATCTTCAATAGTTTGGATTGCAGCAGTATATCTTTCAATCGTTGATGCAGGTGAGCTTCGGGTCTATTTATTCATTATCGAGAGACGCGGTATACCTTCCATGGGCCTTTTAACTCTACGTTTTATAGCGCTCAGAGAGTTTTCATCCTGCTTACATAGCGACTAGATTTCTAATAAAAATGTTAAAGATGGGAGTAGTTCAGTTTGATTTCGCTCCTAGAATTCCTCAAAAATTCATCAGTACATGCACTTTTATTCATTCAATATCGTTCATATCGAAATATACCAAGCATTGTACAGTATCCATTGATGCAGTTGGACTACAACACTTTCGGATATCTATTGTTGCACAATAATATAATCTCATATTAATCATAGCAGTCTCATAATACTGCTGTTTTTTTCCCTTAGAAACAACTTTCGGAGAGCATGCGTGAAGCTGATGAGCGCTGCGTAGCATTACGAGTAAAATACCAGAAGCAAATAGAAGAGTTAGAGGAACAGATGGATATACTTAAGAGATCGAAAGCAGCGGTAAGTTCCTTCAACCTTGCAAAATTCTATGCTGTTGTCCACTCAATCGTTGTCGTTAGAGTGTTAAGGGAAGGACTCAACTTGAGGCTGAATTAGCAGCGTGTAAAATGGATGCTTTGAACGTGCAAGCAATGCTAAGCGAAAGCGAAAACGCAGGAAGGTTAGAGATTATTAGTAAAAATCTCAAAAAACGTCTTATGAGAGTGTTGAGTGATATGCAGAATGGACCCCAAGAGGGAGTTGAACTCACTTTTGAACCTTTTTTTCACCCATATAGGAAGTGCATAATGCCATTGCACCATCGAGGTTACCTATCTGCTACCACTTTCACTTCGATATAATTATCGAAGCTGACCTTAAACGGGTTTGGTCTAGTAGACACATATCAGTGATAGATCCAGTTCACCTGACAGTTATTTAGTACGTGTAATCTACAAGACTAGTCTAACTCATAGATTACAGCTTGTGGAAGGTTTACATTTTTTTATTCTAGATGACCGAAAATCAGTTTGCCGATCAGTCACTTCATTTGCAGCAGTGTTCTGAAGAAAGGGAGCAGCTTGTTGCAAAAGTAGGAAAGGTGGGCAAAAATTTCTACCATGATAATAGTGAGAGTTTTTATTAGAGAACTGAGAGCAGAACGGTCTTATTATACTGCTGTAGCAAAAAAAAAGGATTTGTGTTTCACACTCACGCATTTCTCGCACACAGCTCTTTCATTAGATCATTAGTATGCATTCCATAGCGTAAGTTGAGCTTGAATAGGGATCCGCTAATATCCATTGATTACTGTAAACGTGGCACAGATCCCTTCCAGTGGGAGACGGTTGCCTGCCAATAATGAATGGCTAGTGACCCGAAATAGAAGCCACTGTATTTACCGGATTTAGAGCATAACCGACTGCAGTGGGTTTTTGCCGAGTTTTTGAATTGCTACCTATTGTTAGTCTCTTAATAATAAGTTAGTTAAAGTATAGATGAGAAACTTGTTATGTCGATGAAAAGGTGGTAATATTGAGAAACTTACTCAATATATATATATATATATATATATGTATATCAGTATATCAGTATCAATAACAGAAACATTGTATTCAAGGCTATTGTCAAGTGAAATCTTCATTTGAGCGGCGCACCATCAGCCAATTCAAAACCTGCTGAAGAAAAACAAAATCGTAGATTTCAAACGAGACGAAAGTGTAAAAAAAATTCTTGATTTTTCTTTCAAGAAGATTTGATGGAAGTCAGCTTTCAAAGCAGTTGTTTGCGGTTGAAATAAGTATTTACAGATGAGTCATATATTGGATGCCACACAGAAGTTGCGCTACATTGTTGTTCCTGTATGTTTCTCGTACTACAGAATATCTTCTGAAGCTTTGCATAATTAGCAATAAGAGATTGATGAGGTCCTAATTTCTCCAGTATCTCGCGCGCTTTCGATAGGTTTCCTGAGATTTAACCTTCCCTCCATTTTTTGATTCTGTATGAAATGCCGTTTCCGTGAAGAATAATCTGCCATTCTTTATATTCGCTTACTAATGTGCTCTCTAGACTCAATTAACCTGTATATATCATGTACCACATGATTCATGTCGTCCAATTTCAACACGGCCTAACTATTGCTCTATTGACTTTTAAATCCTAATATGGCATCATCTCTTCACTTTCCACTCTAATAAAAACAAAATTTCTACTTCAACATTTACATTTCCGCGGTCTTTTTTCGTTTCTGTTTGTGATTCTGTATTCTCTTCTTTCTATTAGAATGCTGACTTGATAAGTCTTCGCATATACTGTTCTCAACTTATGTGATCAGAACTACAAGGAATAGTGCGTTTCCTCGGATTTCCTTGTGACGACAGAGAATCCTTTCTTAGCAGAGCACTAGAGAACGTAATATGAAGCCGAGAGAGCATTAGTAGAAGATTTTCTTCTACAGTAGATTCGCATTTAATTATCGTCTCCTTCTGCTCATGACAAAAGTTTATTTCTAGAGGTGTGACTGTAATGTGTGGTAGATTTATGTTCCGACAAGACTTATTCAACTGAAAAAATTTAGGCACAATTACAAAGAATGCTGTTAAGAGTGGGATTCTAGCACAATTATTTCTCCTTCACAAAGATACGTATACGAAACATCACAGCATTTGTATAACGGTTGTAAACGCCATTATGGAAGCACGGAAAGTAAGCAGTCCGGGACAAATTGGATTATATTATCGCGCTATAATAACTCTCAGTATTTCACGGTAGGCATGGACCCTACCTTGGCTTGAATCCAGGGACTGGCCTTCCTCAGACGCTTTTGGGACCACAGAAACGCTGACTTTCTGTAAACAACGTTTCATCTCATTGTATTCCATAAATAAACATCTATTCACCCCTATAACTTTTATCAATGTTCAATTCTTCATGCCTTAACCTTTGTCGGTTCTATCTCGTCATCGTGAGGATTGAGCATCTTTTTCTGAACATGAACTCTTCATATAAATATCGGTAATCTATCAAAAGCTCAAATTTCAGGGAATAGCTGCATATGTTCGTTTCTTGAAGAAGCATTTTTTTCCAGCGCTGCACCATTCAAGTTGATATTATACTTCACACGCTTCGTGCGCGTTTGCAATTACCATGCCTACATTTCTCTCAACAAAATTTTATTTTGAACTTCTATTGTTCTTCAGATTGCATAAATCCCGTTGATTCAGATGGGTAGGTTTTTCGATGAAGTTTTATTATAATCTTGTGGAATCGAAATAAAGCTACAATCCTCACTCGCTGCGCGCTTTCATTATTATCGCGCTTATATTCCGTTTTACAAGGCATTTCCTCTAACCTATTATTAGTAAATAAATGAAGTGAATCTCAGAGAATTCAAAAGTACACTTGTTATTAGAAAGGCTTCCTTACAGCGCTGTAGCGTTGGAATTGATGTTGTGTTTTACAAGCGTCGCACGTTATCGTGCAAATTTTCGTAATTTGTTTGGAAATTTGTCTACCGTTTCGCCGGCATTTCTAGGTTTCTTGTGTTCGTATTCTAGAAAAAAACTTTCTCCTTTCATTTGGAAGCTCAGACTCTTCATGTTTCATCTATATTACTTTCTAAGCCCTCTTTCAGATCTAAGTCTAGACCTAGGCCAATCAGATTAATTCGAAGCGCTGTAGAATATGAACATGTGAGAAGATCTTTTAGCGCCACAGTCAAAGGTTTTATCTTTGGTCACTTACAAAGCGCGGAAAATCCCAGAATCAGTAACAAAATTGCAATCTACATGTGAAAGCGCCTGCATGCTCTATCGATCCACAGCCGCTACGTACCCTACCGACTGGTAATGCGCAGTATATGTGAGACTCATCCTCATTTCCCCTACTTCACTGCAGTGAGACGATTTTTTCGGAAAATAAACAATGTTGGAATTACCGAATTTTACGACATTTACTGGTTATTCATAGCTCTACGTTACTTACGGTAAGCGTTTGCATACTCCCAGAAACGTCTAAAGGAGACTGGACGTGAGATCAAGCCGAGGCAGGATCAAATGCATATCGCAAAGCAACTCAAGCATCTGCGCTGCACGTTTCTCTGAAAGCAAAGATATGAGAATAGAGAAAACGAGGATAAGGTTATGAAATATTTAGAAAATATTAATTCTTGTCGTGGTTTATCGACGAACTGGAGCTCAAGCTCATAATCTGTTGCATTCGTTGTCATAGTGCCTTACGTATTTAAGTCTAAATATAGTATCTAAGTCCATAATGTTCTGTTCTTAAAAAAGCAGCATTAGCCTAAAAATTGTAGAGCTTTGCGCCATCGATAATTTAATTCAGCGAAAAGCGCCCACGGAGTCAAACTGAGCGAAAAAAGCAAATTATCTGTAAAATATAAGTGGCCGAGATTTGAACTTTCGAATAATTCCTTAATGTTCAGGAGAAAAGGCTTTTTTAGCAAGAAGGCCTTAAGTAACTGCGTAAGTAAAACTTTGTATTCTTATGGACCATGACAAGGTCACCTCGCGATTTTGTCTACTCTTTACACTTTTGTTATGCTTACGTATATGGATGAAATTATTTGCGCTTGAGAACAACCCCATCTACAGGGTGCGAGAGAAGTTCTATTCATCAATTCAGATGTTTCAACAGCAACATCACTGCATGGAGCGTAGTGACCGAGTAGTTGTGATGCTAGTCAAAACGCGGGTGAAGCTCAGTTTTACCATTCACTCTCGGCAGACAAGAACGCCCTAGATAATTCCAGAGCCAGGCTGTTTTTACACTGCGAGGAGACATGCACTTTCAGTATTCTACGCAACACAAGAGGAAGACCAAAAACCACATAAATGCTAGAAGTACTGGTATCATCACAATCATAATTCTGATGACGGGTCATTCAAATGAATCAAATAATAAAATAGTGCATATGCAAACAAATTCATTCTATTCAGTCCGTTCCAATTTTATTTATAAATCCATCTTCACAGTGTTTTTTTCATTGTGCGGGACCCAGTAATCTAGCCTTCAATTTCATAAATCGCCCTCTTTAGTGTCGATGAATAGTGGTGAGCGAGTCTCCTTTCAGTCGCGAGGATAACCTGGCTCTGAATACTGGAGTGATGAGAAAGATTGCCTTTTTTAGGATTTCAAGTCTCCTCATGTTCAGACCTACATGCCAAGAAGATGCGGAAAAACTCAACTGTCAGCGTGGGTTATATTCACTTTTATGCAAAAACAAGTACCTTTCATTCTTTATTTTGCCATTTTCAGAGCTAAGTATGATAGAACGACTCGTTTTCTTTGATCCATATTGGTCTTTATTGCTTTTCCTCCGTTACAAAGTGTTTCGTATGTTTTTATGCCGCACTGATATAGTTTAGAAACCTGTTTACTGCGATGACTGTGACAAGCAGTTCGCAACAATATGCAAACTTCAAGGACACATTGCCGTCCATCAATTGTGAGAATCTTGCTTTTTAGAGGTTTTGAAGTTTTGTACGTTAGAGATTAATTTAGGAATCAGTTAAAATATTCTTGTGAGAATTGTGGGCAAAGGTTCGCTAGCCGAAATGGTGAGTATTCAATGCTGTTCTAACTTCACTTCGGCATTTTTTCCAAGCTTGTTTCTCAAGGCTTAGCATTTCTTCCGATCAAATAAACGATACTCGTTCTTGACCAAACAGCAGTCTATCTTCCCTCCACTTGTACCCAACCCTGAACATATTCGGTGCCGTTTTAGGCGCAAGCTATCCATAGCAACAGCTATCTTATTATAGAGGGATTTTTTTTTTGAACAATCCATAAGTTCCGCAATACAAGAAATTCTCGCACTATCCAGAACGGAAGTAGCATGCGAGAGTGGTCCATGAAAATCACCTTCACAAGTGCTCAGATAAAATTACGATCATCCTGGATTCAGGTGTAGTACGGTGATATTTTCTGAAGTAATGTAAAAAGAAGAATATCTTGTACTTACGCACAACTTCTACTCATCTTCCTTACTCTCATTAGTTCAATTCTCCTGCATTCTTTTGCCGTTATATTCCTAGTAGTACCTTATCTTTTAGAGATGATATCCTGCAGCGGTCATCGGGCGTTCAAAGAAACTTGCCTCATCTTATAGTGCAGTCAGGACCATAACTACGCTTTCTTTTCGTTATGGCGCATTAAGACTTTTCTACCAAATAGTTTCTAATCAATCATATTGTGTTAGTCCGTATGCCAGCTATGCATTGCTCAGTATTTCACAGCATGTTATTTGTGCATTAACCTTCCTACACACAACATTCAACGATCCTCAGTTAAGGTGCATAAAATGTTTGCTTTCTATGTTCCATCAACTACTTTGTATATGTGTGACTTTTTCATCTCTCTTTTTTCACAGTGCCTTAGAAAAGATTTCAATGTAGTTGAATCAGTTATCTATTGCCCTTGGCATCCACATTCTTTACTCTCCTTTGATCATTTCGCAAAGTAGTATTTGGTTGCTAGCTCACCCCTATTAATACGTCATTGTCGTTATATATGTTATTATTAATGATATAAAATTTCCAAAAGTTTGAGTTTTGAAATTGCAAGGTAAATACCTGTGGATGCACGTGCTTATTTGGAAAAAATTATCAAAGCAGTTTTACATGAAACTCATGAGCCTTGGAAAACTGACTCCATGGTAAGCTATTTGTTTCATGATGAGTCATTCTCTACTTTCAAAAACAGCTTCCCAGTTTTTCTAATGAGAACGTTCATGCACAAATGATCAGAGCTGCGAAAGGGCTAAAAAAACAACTTAATCTATCGGGCTGACGGAAAATTTCCTTAGCAACAGCTGAAAATTCGAAGCTGACGATAATCATTCTAGATTTTTTCTATTTTACCGCTTTTAGCAGTGGTTTGATGTTACAAACATATACCCATTGATGTAGAGTGATGTGCAAAACGTTCGCGTCAGGCGGGACTACAACCCGCACCTCACTCTTTCCGGTATGCGTGCTCTATCCGTTACACTACTGACTCCCATTTTGCACATCGCCCTTTCTACATTACAGCGAATCTATCTGTCAGCCGCCATCCGTCCACGGCTTGGCGCGGGTAGTCGATCTCTACATTGAATAATCATTCTTCAGAATGAAACCCATCATTATCCACTATCTCCTGCCAACGATCTTCAAGCTTCCAGATCTGATCAATATCGCCAATCCTTGAGTTTTGAACAAAAAAACTCCTGACATGCCTCTTCAACTTCATCAAATGTCTGGAATCGGCGTCCAGGCAGGAGATGTACCAATGAGCAAAAAATTTCATCATTGAACGGAGCAACATTTGGTCTGAAGACTGGATGCGACAAAACCTCGAAACACTTCCATTTTCCTTATCGCGTGCTAGAGTGGCCCAGTGGGTACCTCTCGCTCTAGGGATTTTCTGAGCATTATATCTTTCTTCTATTCCTTCCGTGAAGAAATCGGATCATCGGGTCGGTAATCTTCTTGTATAGTACTTAGTGTCCCTAGTAATTCTGTCGGTAACGGCTCTCGTTCATCGGCTGTCGTTGAATCACATAACGTGTCCGACCCACCTTATTTTAACTATTCTGATGATATCAAAATGTTAGAACAGACCCACTATACGCTTCCAAAGTCAATCATTCAACGGCTTCTGCAACATCTAACTCCAGACCTGAACACGGCGACGATCTTGAGCTTCAGTCAGTTCTTGCGGATTTTCTCGAGGCTTATTGTGGGCAAAGTCAAGTTGTTGGAGATGATTCCAGACCCGCCTTTTGATCGATGCTAAGTTCTGCTGCTAATTCACAATTGCTTGATGACGGTTCCGCATTCAATACTTATTGCAATTTTACATCGTCGTAATTCGCTGGCCGGCCGTGACGAGGTTGGTCTTCAAAACACTGGGATCTCCACATTCAAATCGTTTGTACAACCTTGCAGCAGTCACATGACCCACAGCTCCTTCAGCTTCGGCACCACAGATCTTTTGCAACATCTTTTGTATAACAAAAGTTGTCGCTCTCAGCAAATCGTATCAAAACTTGAAGCTCAGTTTATCCATCGTCATCACTTGATATCTAAGAAATGAATAACGTTGCTGTAGGAGTTTCTTATAAAATATTTCAACGATTCTCATGAATTCGAAATGAGCGATGGTGTGTGAAGCAAAGAAAAAAATTGGTTTTTTTCGCTAGTGTTCAGAAACCAACGAACCAAAAAAAAAACAAAACAAAGTGTTCGGGAACGCCGGCGTTTTTTTCAACCTAGTATATAAGAACCGGATATGTTTGGTTTCAATAGACTGCGAATCTTCGAAGCACAAACCAATGATTTCCTAAGTAGGCATGTGAGGTTCGCTACGAAAGAAAACCAATTTATCGATGAAACCGTGTGGTAGCAATCCTGAGCACAAGGTTTACGGGCTGTGTTCTTTTCTAAAATTAAAGCTTCTTAAAGATGTGCATTGATTGGTAGTTTCGCCAAAATACGGTCTTGTAAAGTACACTATGGTTTGAGCAGGTGAGTGAGTACCTTTGAGATCCAGTATCTAACCTCACTTGCCCAGCTACATAAGCATTTCATTGTGTGTGTGTGTTCACTTGCGTTATTCCTTGAGTATAACCTGCACAAGGCGACAACACCGGCGAGCAGCCTTTGGAATTGAATACTCGCCAAGCTTGATGAACTGCCATGTGGCAAAATCCGATGATTTGTCGATAAGAGAAGTGAATTTAGTTCAGATCTTGCTACGATTGAGTAAGAACGCGTACTTTCTTAGCTATTTCTCCTGCAGTCTGGCTCGCGAGCCTCGCCAAAGAAATGATTTTACCAATATTCTTTATGTTCTGCCGTAGCTGACCACTGTCTTCTACAGCATTTTCTGGCAAACAGAAAATTGCTCACTATTAATCTTTTATCATACAAAACACCAAAGGCATTATAGGTCCCGCAAAAGCCATATGTCTACCACCTGATAGTGCCTGCACTCCGTGCACATGCCAGTGAATGCATAGAAATACCGCTGCCGAACACCCTTCCAATATCCATTCTCTGTTTGGGTAACCCCGGTCTCGTTGAAAGGCCTCGTTGTCGAACATTACATAAGGTGAAGGGCAGGTTCAAATCAAAACATTAGAATACAAGAAATTTTCGACGTCTCATTGCTTCTCTGAGGCTGAGATGCAATGTCATTTTCCAGCGGGCGAACTACCTTTAGATAGAACATCTATATACAATGATCCGGCACGAGGTACGCCAGTCAATTCATAAATCTTACATCAAAAAGAAAGTGGCGAAAATAAGCGAAATGTTCGTAGTAAGGATGAGTAGCTATTTTCAGACAGTCGTTGGCACTATGTCAACTTCACTAACCAGTGTTCTGCCAACACCTGATGAAATCTACAGTGACTATCATGATGGCTAATTATGCAAGTGAGTAGTGCATTTTTTACGAAGGTTATATTCAAAAGGGAGTATTGGAACGCTGATATAAAGAGATTTGTCTTCTAAGCAATGAAGAAAAAAGAATGCGATGTGAACCTGAAGTTGAAAATTAGAAAAAAAGCATATTATACATATGCGATCTGGGTATATCAATAACTCTAAGACGCTCCAACTTCTGCACTGCAGTGGTGAACTGACTGTGCCAGCGAATGGTAATCATGGTGATATAGTGCAGTATAATCTGTATTCGAAAGCACTTCTTTGTTGACGTTCAGCACGCAGGAACTTCTCCTTGATTTCGATATTCTGGTGGTGCAAGGGCCCGCATATTTACTGTTGAGATCCACTCCACATTCTCTTAATCGCTTCGAACCTTATCGTATCTGTGGACGTATATTCACTTACTTTTCACTTGTATAAGGCTTTTTGAGTTTTGATGCGTGTTAGCTTTGTAAGAAGTAGATAAAGCCATAAGAATGCTAAAATGTGTGAAAAAAATTGTTCGAGAACAAATATCGTTTCTACTTTTAGCAAAGTATATGGTGAAATATCGATTTTTGATGTAGGCTGGCTAAGACCAGCTGAGCTAGATGTCAGTCACAAAAAGAAAGCTTCGATAAATGTGGGAGATATGTGCGAGTCGTGAGGTTACTCACGCAAAAACACTGCTCAGTAGGAAGCCGCAGACCAAAGACTACGCTCACTCCTACATAGGAAAAGTGGTAAGTGGAAATTTCCATAATCTTAGATTGCTTGTTGTCATATCAAAGTGCTACTACAAAGGGATGAGAACTCAGCAAGTTTAAAGATCATTTCATATCCGATTCAAAGATTTGAAAGAGTAATGTGGGAGATGGCATGAAGAAAGCAGTTATTTTTGTGGCTAACCACGCACTTTTATTTACATCACGCATTGATGGGACCACAGCACTGCGCAAGGGCAAACAACGATAATCCTATTTCTCAGGCCCTTTGTAGGCATGAAGTTATCAAATCATTGTGATTTTGCCAGTGATTTGCCAGTGAGAAAATGCAAGATTCTATTGGAGTTGAAAATCATATCTGCACGCCTACAAATAATGTGGTCGCGGGCAACTTCTCAAGCGCCAACATTAACGATGGTCTGTTCAAAGAATGATGGTGGCAGAAGTGGTAGCTTTTGGTGAAAAATTTCTGCGCTATTTCGGAAATCAACAGATATAAGAGTGTACCTAACGAGCTTCGACCTAAGTTGAAAAAAGACCAATTCGATGGGCTAAGAGATGTGAAATCATCAAATGCTGCAGCCTGCAAAATATCATCTAAGTTGTCACTTTAGTTGCATCGCTATGAAGAATTTGATGAAGCAAGTGAAATGAGTTTTATGAAAAAATCAAAAGCGATCGGTAAAAGGCTTGCAATATTGTCTTAAGGTTGCGGGCTTTACACTATGCGTTGGGTATTCCTTACTACTGAAGGCTTTACTATCACACTTCCTGACACAAGTCATTGGAGCTATATGCACATGCCCACACCTCATTACTCTGTTTGCTAGGCAATAGAAATTGCTGCGTGCGGATCAAATCGCAGAGTGGTGAGCGTTTTCCGCTATTCAATCAAATTTCTTGGGTTTACTGTTTAACTGCGATACATCACGGTTGGCTTGACAAATATCGAAATCAGGAATACTTATCTTGATTGGCTGACGAAAGGTCAGTAAAGTAGTCGTAATAGTAAATCGACTGACGTTTCGGCCACCCGCCTTCTTTAGAGCCTGGGCCTATGTAGAATTGTCTATTTAGACTACCTTAATAACACAGACTAATCATACATACGTCCAGGCTCTGAAGAAAACGGGTCGCCGAAACGTCAGTTTAATTACTGCCACGACAACCTAACCAATCTCGCGTCACCTAATCGAGATAGGTTTTCTGGGTTTCTACATATCAATTAATAAAGTCGAGGTTTGTAGAAAGTCGAACTTTTGAATTGTTTCGGCAACTCATATGCTTTCATAACATATATAGATAGCACTGTGTGAGAAAACTCTAGTTTACTTCAAAATCAAACTGCTTTTGACATTCGGTCAGTTATAATACACGATATTATTATATAACATTTTGAGGAAGGTACATCGCCTTAAATGCAATATTCAAAAGTCACCACAGCGGTTGAAAATTCAGAAAAAAAAAGAATTTACGATCAAAAATGATGATGCATACTACAGATGAGTTCATTCATTGATAGCACACAATAATCTTCAAATCATTAGTGTACTTCAAGAGTTGGGATCTCTATGTAATGATAGAACATTTTTTCCATCGTTCTATGAGCAATCCTTTTTCTATATATCTACTCATATCCTATTATGAACATTCATCTTCGCTAGAACTTTTCCTCTTCCACATACCGGCTTATTTTTAGTACTTTACGCACTTTTTTGTTGATTGCCTTGACAGTGATTCAATGTAACTTTCTCAAGTTCTCGAAAAAGCTCCAGTGCTGTCATGTGCAGTCCAGAGTAGACCACAGATCTAATCTGTTCCGCTGTTTCCCATAGGTATCTTCTTCCTTTTTACCAACTGAATACAAAGATTAAGTTAATTTTCACGAATTTTAATAGTTAATATAAGCTTAGAGAAAAGCAATACTTTCCCACTGCGGAAGATCTCTTGGCGAAAAGCTAAAGGCGGTTTGACTAACTAGTAAATACTGCTTATTTCTCTTCCGTTTACTGTTGCCACTCGACATTCACTGTTTTTAGAGGCGCGCCTTTAGAAGTGCTCGGTTGGGGCAATGCTTGTCAATTTGGCATTCCCAATTTTTGAATAGATGTAAGCCTTCATATGGTCAGGCTTGCTAGAATGGGTCGAAACTTATGCACAACACTACGTGAAGCCATAAGAGACCTCATGATAGGCTCGAAATATGTTATTAGATTAAATCGCTGTCATCTTTCTGCTAGTAAAACATATAATGAAAATTCACAGAACATGCTCTGTGTCAAAATCAGCATCTCTGGGACTATCAAATGACTACAAGGACTATAAGAATAAGGTAGATAAGATAGGGAAAAATTTTTTTATAGCAATTATAAATGCGCCCTTTTTGCAAGGACTTGTTTTCCCATATAAATGTTTCGAATTTTCAGGCACGTTTTGGAGTTCGTTCTTTAACTAGAAGGACCTTTACGAAAGTTTTCTTTGTGGCATACCTTCTCTTTCTACCGATAAAGTGCCTCAGACACATAGACCTTAATGCCATGAGCCACTATCTCTATGCGGAGTTCGAGCGGTGGGTGACATACCAATACTTTGAAAGTAAGACGTAAAATTTTGTTGATATTATGACTTTTCACGGAAGCCATTTCGAAAACCAATTTTAGTATTAAAACCATCAATATCTGAACTATTGAACGACTTCCAAAAGTCTACAGAGAAGCCATCCACGGGCTCCAATCGAGCAAACAAAGCAATCCGAGCGCGAAACATAATTTGAACTTTGTTGCTCTAACACAAAAACGGGGACTTTGTGGAATCAGACATAATATTGAACTCGCCACGATTTAAACTTTTGAACATTTTCGAAAAGTCTAAGAAAAATTCCAGTACCTAGAGGAAGGCTTCAAAACAGTCGTGTATCAGCTCAAGTATATGTCGTCTCGAACGCGCTGATGCAACCACTGGAAGAGCTGCTCTTTATTATTGAGAATTTGCAATCGATCAAGCTAAAGGAGTTCCTCTTAATTAGATGTTACCTTCACGTAGATAATTTAAATTTTAACAAGCTAGTTAGTTGTTGAATGAGCCTAAGACAGTCCAGTGTGCTTTTGACGCTTTTGCTGATAAGTAAGCTTGACAAAATCTCGATTTTTGATAGTTTACAAAGGAGCAGCTGAAAGTTAATTTGTTGATGCGTCTCCGTTGCGTTGCTTGCAAAGGTCATACAGAACATCGAAGATGCAAATAAACAGATTTAATCTCTATAGTAACGGCCACACAGATTCTTCAGACATAGTCGACCGCTTGATTCAACTCTATTGAGTAACCTTAACTGTTAATACACTATATTACATGATCATGCTTGATTATCATTTATCCTTCTATCATTACAAATTACTAGTGTGGATGATTTCTATTTGTACCCTTTCAGTAAGAAGTACTGGTGGATGTTAATCAGTGCATCGGTTAATTTTTTCCAATCGTTTTGACAAAAGTTTCTGTAATTGAGGCTCATTTAGACTTGGAGAAGAGCGATGTGTACCCGTAACGACAAGAAGTACTGAAGAAAGCCTCAAGTCAGCGCCGCGCATTGTCTCACTACAATTGCACTAAGAGCAAGTTGAGAAAAAGCCAAAGATACGCTTACTGTTTTTGTCCATTCGGTATGAAGACTTTTTGCCTTCTTTTCAACTCTTCAGCCCAAGAAGCACTTAGCTCCACGTAATGAAGTTTTTGTTTTCTTGACGTAAGCTTTGTCTGGCTGAAAATTAGACAAGAGTTCCTTGTGCAAGTTGCGAATCTTCTAATAGTCTCTCCTCTATTACAACATACTCATAACATTTTCTAGCATTATCCGTTTCTTTGCTTGATCTGTTGTCGTCCCGTCGCAATTGATAGCACTTGAGATATCTGGTCTGCTCATCTCTTATCCGTCTATTAAAATAAATTAGTGTTGTAGTCGATTTATAATAGTAGGCTTCTCAAAAAAAGTGTTGGACTCATATACGATACTTTATTAAAATGATTTTCCTTCTCATTCCGCTGTTATGATAGCCTTTGATTCTTCTCTGTTATCGGCCAGGGATTTTGAACTAAATTTTGTCACTGGACGTAGGCTTTTGGTTAGAATCTTAGTTATCTTTTGAAGTGGTAAACCTGCAGAATTTAGAACTTATCTGTTTTTCGTAAACGTCGTTCACTAGTGTTATGAAACAAATTATGTTTTACACGTCTTGGAGCTATTGCGCGTATTTTTTTCCAAGGCAAATCTCTTTCCTCAAACTGCTAGTTACTGTTCGATTGCGCAAATCTCAACAAATTCCAAATTGTGCGTTCTTTTGCAGGAAGGTCTCAGTACACTGCTGTAGCGATAAAAGGATTTGCGTCAACCGCGCATATTTTTCGCACAGAGCTCTTTCCTTAGATTATTAGTACGCATTCTAGTGCGTAAGTTACGGACACTGTGCTCGTTCTGAATAGCCGTTTCAGTGCACTGTAGTAGGCAAAATACGATTGAAATTCAGATATGCCGATCATTGCTTGTTGGCTGCCAGTGTGTATGAGTGACTCTGAATAAACAACTCTATCAATCGATTATTCGACGTGATTCAAATTTTCTCGAAAAAATCTTCTACACAATTATATGATATGATATGACATAATTTTGTTCAATTATCACTTACTCTTCTATCAATGCAAATTACTAATGTTAATAAATCCATAATCCCAGCAAAGAACATAAGAAATGGTTGATCGGATCGCTTAGTAAAAGGTATCATTTACAAACGCTCTCCGTTCAGTGTTTTTTGATCTTTCAATTATTCACTGAAGACCAACCGATTAGAATCAGTGCATAAGTGAGGCTGTGAACGATTTGTACTGGGAAGACTAGCCTGAGGTGTGATGCAAGTACACCGGTTCTTACAAGACACTCCTCTTTCGAATCATTTCTGGGCCTTTACCATATATCCAAAAGGCCTCCATAGTTTAACGCGTACGTACTTGATTGATGTGCGAGGACAGTGAATTTGACGTTAAACTCTCCATCTTGATGCATTTGCTCATGATACAAGCGTAGTAGGGTTTTTCGGTTGGAGTTTCGTTGCCTCGCAAAGTGTTATTCTACACGGATTTAGAGTGTTCTACCTGTTTCACCGATGTGTTCGCCCTCGCATGCCTCGCAAGAAATAGGGCAAATTGTATCATATCTCTTACAATCGCCGTCTCTACCGTTCGGGCAGACATCGCCCTGTTTTTGCTTCGCAGAGGAGGTCACACAGTCGGTTACGGACTAGTCGACGCTTTAGTGTATTTGGGGGAATCTCGACTACTGCTACGGAATTTTCCAAACCTGCCCATTTTAAGCAGCCTTTCAGAGTTGTACTTACTTTGTTAGAAATAAAGGGCAGAATGAATGGAGCCATATCGTCGTCAGACTATTCGTTTTCGTTTAGGGTAGTTGAATTTCCACTAAATCTAACCTAAGGAGCTCGATTAAGCCATATATGCTTGTGCTTGCTCTGCACTCCGTTAGAAGCTCGTAGATGGCTTGCATTGCGAACTCATTCGGTACGTTTGTGTAATCTTTCGCGTACCGCGCCATTTCCGGTTGGTGGGCGGTTCGGACGGCTAGGAAGAGAGGTTGCCGATGCGTGCACAAATGCTTATGTGGCAGTTTTTCAATGAAATTTATATTCGTTTCGTCTTTAGGTGCTGCTTATGGACCACTAAATGGCCAAATGCATTGTAATAAAGCTCAGTAAGGTTATTTTAATTTGAAATAATATGCCTGCTCCATTTAGAATCCACACTTTGAAAGAGAAAAATCAAACATATATGAAAAGGCTAAAATATGTTTAGGATTCTTATCAAACATTTCTATGATATTTCAATTATACATACCCATTATTTAATGAAATTTATCTCTTATTTTACTCAGTTTTCATAGTGCTAAAAGAACAAAAAGTTCACAAACTGGCTGAAAATTACAAAGCAATGAATAGTCCGTCGATAATAGTTTTGCTTATTACATGCGATACCTCTTCATCAATGATTCTTAATATTTTTTTAGATGTAAAATGTGCTTCAGATTTATATTTCTTAGATCAATGCGTAATTTCGCTTGAATTGTATATTAGTAGCTATGCTATGGAAATAAAGATGAAGGGATACGGTTTTTTTTCCCGTTATCGTCACCCTGTATGAGCCCTTTGAGTAAAACCTTTCTAAAATTACTCGATACATAAGATAAAGTGAATGTAAATAGCGTATTCTCTTTCTCACATGCTCTGCTTTTTTACGCTACAGCAAGTCAAAATAAGATGTTGAGGGTCGACCTATTTACTGACTACCTAGGCTTCACAAACCACTGAAAATAACTTTTTCACGAGCGCTGTAACTGCGACCACATAATAGAAATGGTCCAAATACTTTTATTAGAAAATTGCGGAACATATTTTGAAAGCCGAGCAGTTGTAGGCAAGTAATTAAAGGAGGAGATTTAATTACGAATATGAAAGAGCGGAACTTTAAATTTTAGGAGCCGGAAAAATTTTCCGACCCACTCTTTGTAATGGTGTGTCAAGCCATCTGTACCCATAGCCGGCTGCAAACGATTTACGTGCCACGGAATACTACTCATTTCTGTTACTTAGCTTGAGAAAGGTCGCTTTGATATAAGGCTATTGCCAGGGAAACTTACAAGCGGAGTCTGCACAAGAGCAATCTGACTCATGAAAACGGATTAGACAAATTTAGAAAGAAAACAAGATGAGGCGTCTATCATTAGTCATTCTTCAAAGAATCCACTGTTCTTTAATCTTCACCAAGCATAAATGGAAGCGATCGAATGAATTTGGCATATGTAATAGCTACCGATGTACTAGGATTAAAAGGAAAGCTCTGGTGCACTTTAATGAGTGTGAGATGACTTCCATGCACATCATGTGAATATTGCAGTTTCTTCTATGAAAATATTTAGCTGAAGGCCTAGATATTATTTGTCCTCATTTATGCCTTATTACATGCCGCAGTCATGACGATACAATCAAAGTTCGCGCTTTATTGCGTCACTACAGGGTAAAAGGGTGTTTCACAGCGAGCTGCTGTCTATGAAATCAACGTAGTTCAGAGAGAAGGCACAACAAGCGAATCTGCTGCTGGACGATGGCTTCAATGCTTTTCAGTGCCGGACATTTTAACCTTGGAGGTAAGCCTCGATGAGGGAGTCTGCTATGAGTCATTCAATGAAGATGAAGAAGCATGTGAAGAGTTTTTTGATTCCACTTCGATACAATTGTCGACTTCGCTCAGATTCGAAACTTGGCGGCAGGTGGCAGAGAATCGTAGAAACCGATGTCTTTTATTTGCACATAGCTATAATTTTTTTTTTGCTCAAAATCAAAGAACAGTTCAATTTTCTACAAGTGCTCTTAACTTTCTTTTTAACCTGATATTTAGTAAGTGCTGCAAGTGTTATGACATCGAAAGCAACGGCATATGAACTTAAGTTCCGCTCGTGTATTACTCAGAAGATGCCATAAAATTGCCTGAATATTTTACACCCTTACGCTCCTTATCCTTATCCTTATCCTTATGTTCTTAAAGGGGCGTATAGAACAGTTGCTTGAGGTGCTTCGCGATAGACCTGGAACCTACATTGGCTTGATCCCACGTACTCACCTCCCTCAGACTTTTTTGGGACTATAGAAACACTGGCTTTAAAAACAACGCTTCATCACGTTGTATTTCACGAATATACATTTATGCACCCCTATAGCTCTTATTAAAAGCGCATGTGGCGCAGTGGTTAGAGGTGCTCTGCGTCGCACACGAGGTCAATGGTTCGATCTCGCGCTCATGGCTCACTAAGCCATCCATTCCTCCGGGGTCGGTAAATTGGTACCAGACTGGTCTGAGACTTGTCTGCGAAGATAAGCAGCACTGTCTTGGTGTAGCGGGAGGCCACCGCGAGTTATTGTAAAAGCCAGGTATGGATTCAATCACCTCAAACGAAGCTAAAAATTGATGACGAATGCATGACTCATCCCTCGGGGATTGATCAATGCCGAGAGTTTTATCCGTTATCCTTTTATAGCTCTTATTAGAGCTAAACTTTTCGGCTTTAGCCCTTATCGGTTTTTTTTCCGTCATCGGGACAGAATGAAGAAAGGGCTTCTTTTTGCTGAACAAGAACTGTTCCCCTCCAAAACGTCATGCGAACATTAGTTTGGGACGATATGGGAGTGAAAATTGACGCTCGACAATTAAACCATCTTCGCTTTGCTGACACGGTCCTCATTGCACCGAACATCAGTCAAGCAGAACGAATGTTGATCGATTTCTACAACGCCCCTGGAAAGAGTGGTCTTCAACTAAATCTAATGAAAGCAACTGAGAAACGGATGGTTTTTGAATGCCCCATTCGCGCTCAACGGAACGACAATCATGAAATCAAAATGAAGAAGAACCTAGCTGCGGAGATGAGCAGAAGGAAACGAGAGGCCTGGAAACGTTTAAGAGCATCGAAGATGTATTGAAGAGAACAAGAAACATCCGATTCCGTGCACCCCTTTTCGACTCGACGTACTGCTGCCCTAGCGTACGCAGCAGAAACGTGGTCGTTACGTAAACAGGATGAATGATCAGTTGGCGTTATCGAACGCGCAGTCGAGAGGTCGCTAGTGGAAGTACCCCGTATCTCGCAAATGAGAGAAAAGATCCGAAGTTCCGACTCACGTCAATGATCGAACATCAAAGACGCCATTCTACACGCCAGGATATCGAAAATAAGGTGGGCCGGACACGTGATGCGCTTCAACGGCAACCGATGGACGAGAGCCGTTACCTATTGGATTCCTCGGGACATCAAGCGCTCCACAAAAAGACCACCGACCCATTGGTCCGATTTCTTCACGAAAGCTATAGAAGAAAGACATGATGCTTAGCAAATCCTTAGAGCGAGGAGGACCCACTGGGCTACTGTTGCACGTGACTGGTGAAAATGGAAGTGTTGCTGGTACTCGAGTCACTCAACGACTAACGGAACGACAAGTGATACAGGTGATCGTTTATATAGGGTCATATTCCGATAGATTATATTACGATATGTTCTGAGCTGCTCGATGAAATCGCCAGTGAAGAGTCGACCGCAATCTTGTATGCTAATCGCAAAATCACTTTTACTGATTAATATTTTGAGAAAAACAATGCTCGATGTTCACCAGATGCGGTGAGTATCTACCTCAATGCTCGAACTATCGCCTCGAGCTAGTACGGGTTTTCCTCTTCGTTTACTTCTCTCATTCAGTTGCCTTGTGTCATTTTAAGTTTCGTTTCAGTTAACGAGGGCCGGCTTTGTGTATTCTGGTAGTCGGACGGAACCAGCGACAGCGAAATGTGTGTTTTGTTTTAAGAAAAGGATATTTGCAACAGAGGATGATCCATGGTGGAGCGCATTTTTTTCGAGTTCATTCATTGTCGAATATTTCTCAACCTACCAAATAGTGTAGGGTGGTGTGCAAAAACATTTGCGTCAGCCGGGATCTGAACTTAAATCTCACTCTTTCTGGGAGCGCCGGAGGTGCAGCGGATCAGCACCAGCTCCTGGAAGAGTGATATTTGGGCTCTAATTCTGGCTGATGCAATTGTTTTTGCTCACAACTCTGCACTATTTTGTATATTGTAACATAATAACACCTCAAGTGGCGGTCAAGTAAAAAGAATTCTGATTTACTTCTCAATCGTCCATCAACTTAGGGAATAACATTGATCGCATGCTTAAAACTGTATAACAAGCTCGAAGAGAAGGACAGACGGTGCGCGAATTTAATTCAATCATTGTTTAATATTATTATTGTACTATTATTATCCCTTTATCTCGAGTGCTTTGTTTAGACCACGCTCAAATATTAATATATCCTTGAAACATTATTTCAGCCAGCATGTCATGTGGTCTGGTAAGGGCACTTGTACAGCCCGAGACACGTATTTCGTCCTTACAGACTCATCAGCCGGGCAGAACCCGTCGCCTGTCGATCTTTTTATAGTCAGTTCTCTCCGGAGCGTTACACTCCTTATAGAGAGTCATCGACGACGTACGCTTTACACTCTATCTCAAGTGAAACATTCACCTAACACAGAGTGTTGTGCACTCGATTGCTCATTGGCAGGTATCTTTATCATAATTATACCTTTATCTTGAGTGCTTTGTTTAGACCACTCTTAAATTTCAGTATATCCTTTCATAATAATTTCAGCCAACATGTCATGTGGTCTGGTAAGGGCTCTTGTACAGCCCGAGACACGTGTTTCGTCCTTACAGACGTCGTCGATGACTCTCTATAAGGAGTGTAATGCTCCCGAGAGAACTGACCATAAAAAGATCGACAAACGACGGGTTCTGCCCGGCTGATGAGTCTGTAAGGACGAAACACGTGTCTCGGGCTGTCCAAGAGCCCTTACCAGACCACTATTATTATTTATTATCATTATTTATCACTCTTTAAGCGATTATTAATATTATTATCGGTTTTGTTATTATTATCGTTTGGTTGCCCGTTGACGGCGGCAAAAAACCTCAACTGTTCATTCATGAAGGCATCCACTCGTCAGTTGTCCCACCAACGGTGCTTGAAGCTCATGCAGCCAACATCACCATTTTTTCTTATTTTACTTAATTATCCTGCTTACAGGATGTCTTCATGGCCGCTGTTATCACTATCCACAAAGGACTCTCTGCTGTTCGGAATGTAACCGCCATTATTGCCGTTGCTCTGCAAAAATAGAACCAGTGCTCGCAAGCGTCACAATCTTAGGACGACTTACAATCAAGTTCATTGTACTGTTCGTCTGTACCGAATAAACCTTCAAATTTACAACCTCGTACTTGCTGAAAAAGGAAAACAAGGAGGTATTCTTGAAATGATAATCGCTTTGGTGAAGAAACGAAAAGAACAGTCGATGGAGAGATGAAAAGACGGACAGGAATGTCTGATCTATCAAAGAAGAATATCAAGTGGAAGTGTGCAAATATGAGAAAGAGGATGAGGAAGTCAATTAAGAAGTGATGAATGGAGGTCGAAGAACTGAAAGCTCTGTGTCGGCGATGGATTTCAGCTTAAGAGGCAGTTCTGAACTCGACTAGCAAATTAGTTCGGAGAAGATAGGCTTAGCTACTGATACTCTTTTGAATAGGCATTAAATGGAGTTGACCAGTTGTGCCTGAGTACTAAAGTGGTAATAAAAGTTGCTTTTTTAAGCTTTCAGATCTCCTCAAGCTACAGACGTTAGCCCAAAGAGATGCCGAAGAAGTCGATTGTCAGGGTGGGTCTAATACATTTTATGCAAAAGCAGGTACCTCTCACGCTTTAACTTGTCATTTTTGATATTAAGTGTAATAGGATGACTCGTGTTGCTTGATCCATAAGAATTCATATTGCTTTTCTTAATCTACAAAATGGCTCGTATGCTTTCATGCTGTACTGATGTAGTTTAGAAAAAGAGTTTATTGCGATGCTTGTGACAGGGAATTCGCGCCAAAATGCATGCTTTGAAAACACATTGCCTTCCACCATTTGTGAAAAATCTTGTTTTTTAGAAATCTTGAAGCTATATACATTAGAGGTTATTCTAGGAATCAGCGCGAATATTCTTGTGGCAAATGTGGGCAATGGTTTGCTAGCCGAAATGGTGAATATTCAGTGGTGTACTGACTTATCTTCGCCTTTCCTTATACAAGCTTGTTCTTTAAGGCTATCTTAAGGTTTTTTGAAGGAACAATAATTTCCATAATTCGTGAGACTTTTGCGATGTCAGTGTCGACTTTCTAAAAGTTTCGACACTGGGGCAATAACCACTAAATTTGTTACAAAAAGTTAATAAAATTGCATAATTTTGGTGCCATTCAATTGCGCATTCGCTTGCGAACATTTTACTGTACAACTTTCCTGTGCATCTTCCAAGATGGAGCTATCCTAGGAATAAATTTGTTCACAACTCATGTATTGATGGCGCGTTGGGAAAATATTAGTGACTCAGTGCGCAAGATTACTGGAGCTTCCTGTGAACGCTCTACCATATTTTTGGCGTTTTTCGTTTTTTACTCTATCTAAGTGTTTTTTCTTAGCGACCCCAGCAGTACTGACTTGCAAAAATTAGAACGCCTTATCTGTGGAATTTTAAGGCACTTATGATTGTGCTCTAAGCATGACGTTAGAATCATTTTGAGGTTTAAATAGAAGTTCTTTTTCAAAATCTGGTGATCTATCTCGTTTTTTTCCTTTTCTTGCACTTGTTTTTCTGAGACAATTGCTATGTCTATTATAATCTCTTTTTCTGTGCATATATAAGCCATTTCAATCACTTTCAAAAGTTTACAAGTATGTAGACAGCTGTAAGAAAAAGTTTATCGGATAATTTACAGGTACTTTACACTCCTTTCGTACTTGTCGTATTCGCCTTCGATAATGTACTGCTGAAGTGCACAAAGAAAGCTATTCCGGTAACTAAGTGTAATATTATAGTCGCCAAGATTCAAGCTATCGTATGATTACTAAAACTCTGAAAAAGTGCTAAACTCTGATCCCCGAAGATCGAAAGATGAATTTATAAAATAGAATCATACCAATATTTTATTTAAATTCCTCCAGGGCAAGAGATGCACCGATTTCCTTCTCTCGACTAATGCAACTATGGAGCACCGGCTCGGATCATTCGGGTAAGGAGAGGTCGAAACATTTCGAAACACCGGCACAACGATTCGTTCGTTTCGACAAGTTTGTGAAATTGATTCAATGAGCTGAGTGAGTATTTCTAATTCTGGATACTAGATTATGACATAGAGGCAGCAGCTATGGTAGGATTATCGCTAGCTATCATCCGTTAAGATGGCTTTTATTTTTCATTGCTTCATCGCGAGGTATCTCCGTGTAGAGCATGATGGAAGCGGAGACTAGATCAAAAGTATGCAATTTTAGTTTTCCTCAAATATTAGGTCTCCAACTTAGTTTCCAAGCTTGATTTAAAACTTTGAAAATTTATTTTTTCAGGCAATCGAAAGTATTACATAACATTAATTGAAGCATTCTCCGTCTGCCTGAGTGCAATTCTGCCAACGCTCTGGTATCAAGTCATTTTAGAGATTTTGAAAGATGCAGGCAAGAAATGGCACAAGCGCAGTTGGATTCCGCACGATGTCACCACACAAGCTCAAAAGAGCAACAGAAACCATATTGAGCAAGCACATCTTCGTCGTCATCATCGCTCTTCGTTTTTAAACAGATTTGTCACCCAGTGATGTAGAGCGATGTGCAGAACTTTTGCGTCAGCTGGAACTCGAACCCACATCCTACTCTATCCGAGAGCGCGTGCTCTAACCCGTTGCACTACTGACGCCCATTTTGCACATCACTCTTCCTGCTCCACAGCGCATCTAAAGTATTGCACATCACTCTGCAACACTGGCTATATTTGAAACATCATATTACCACTAAAAGCGGCCAAACAAAATGATTTCGATTTGATCATTCAGTACCCAATGTCTCTCAGTTTGACTGGATTCATTGTCAATACTGACTTCCCTGGCCAGGCCGTTGACGGTTGGTGGCTGACAGGTAGATGCCCTATAGCGTAGAAAGAGTGGTATACAAAATGGGAGTCAGTAGTGCAACGGGTTAGAGCACGCGCTACCGAATAGAGTGAGATGTGGGTCCGTGTCCTGCCCGACGCAAACGTTTTGCGCATCACTCTACATTACTGGGTATATCTGAAACACCATACCACTGCTATAAGCGGTCAAACAAGACAAATTTGAAAATTGAATGCCGATTGATTATTGATCCCCAAGATCTGTCAGCATAACTGGGCTCAATGAAGTTAGCGATTGCCCCTCCATAGCGTCTACGATTGGCTGTTGATAGATAACACGTTGTAGCGGACAAAGAGTGCTATGCAAGACAAGCGTCGGTGGTGCAACGGTTAGCACACGCTCCCGGAAATAGTGGGATCTAGGTTCGAATCCCGGCTGACGCAAATGTCTTTGCTCAGCACTTTGCATTATTGGGATTATTATAAGATCGTGCCGCCGCAAGAGGAGGTCAAATAGATGAATGCCAATTCGAAAGTGTCACCACTGATGAAAAGTGGTTTTTTCGAGAGCTAGCGTCTTCCAAATCATTGGTTGTCATCACGTCAACAAGGAACACCAAATCCGAGACCAAATCGATTTGCGCCAAAATCAATGCTGATCATTTTCTGGAACCGAAGTGGGCCGACTTATTGGGACTTATTGCAAAACTATCAGACCATCAACGCTCAGCGATATTGTCAGCAACTGGGCTGTTGCAATCAAGCAATTGCTCGTCACCGCCGTCGCCAAGTCATTTTGCTACAAGACAATGCAAAGCTCACGTTTCCAAGATAACAAGGAAGAAGTTCGCTGAAGCACTAATTGGACACGAAGAAGTTTTATGACATCAATCATTTGTGCCGAGATTGACTGATTGGTTTGCATTGAGGAATAATAAGTTTTATGAGCGCGGAATGGATTTGCTGCTGGAGCGTTGGCAGAATTGCATCCAGGCAGACGGAGAGTACTACAATCAATGTTATTTGATGCTTTCAATTATTTGGAAAGATAAACTTTTGAATTTTTGGATCAAGTTCGGAAACTTGGATGGAGACCTAATATTTGAAGTTTATAGAGAGCTTTTCTAGTTGCTTCCCTATTGTTTAGAAATCTTACGGATTACAGTGGTAAGTGACATTTGAAATTCTGGAGAATAACTCGAGAGTGTGGAGATCCCATAAACTAATTATAAAGTTTTCATGTGGAAAATGTTTTTCAGTAACTATTCAGTAATGACCCTGATGCTTTTCTAAAAATATCTGAAATATAACTTCTTTTAGTATATGGAAGAGAGCGAAGAAGAATTACAGAAGAGTCTTATCGCGAAAAATACCCGCATAAAGATTCAAGGATTCATAAAGTGTATGTAGAACTATGTATCAAAAAGAGGGAAGATCACAAAGAAACTGCCCAGCTTGTAGAGCAAGTAAAACAATCAATTCAAAGGTACTAATAGCAGAAGAGTCGAGAGAAAGAAGGTCAATCTGTGAGAATAGATATGCTTTATACGCTATACTTTATACGATTAGGATTGTTTAGGCGTAATCTGTCGAGATTGTCGTGAATGGCGACTGCGTGGTCGACGAACGTCAGCACAACGATCGCGAGTTACTGCGTCGGCTTCGACTGCTTCGACTATTTAGGTTTGTACTCCGGCTTCTGAATCTGTTGAATACGTCAGTGACTCTACATGCGTAATAGTGACTGATATTAGTGGACATGTAAAGTTACCGACATGTCGAGCAGAAAAAGTCGGAGCCGGATCGGAAACATAAATAGTCGAAGAAGTCGAAACGCTTACTTGCGGTTCCTGAGCTGACGTTTACGTCGATCACGGAACCGCCATTCACGATCATACAGACGTAGTACAAGACGTCCAATCAGGTAGCGAAGAAACCGATCGTGAAGTCGGTGTCGGTGATCGCGCTGCAAATATCCGAGCAGTAGCTTTTTATTGTTTTAACTGTTAACTGTTTTTCATTATTTGATATGCAAATTGATCAGTCATCGCATAGATCTCCCCAGAAGTTGTATCCAAAAAAAACTTCTCACGTAGTAGATCTTAGCTTATGTGATTTCCATAATTTCTTTTCCTTTTAGTGTAAGTTAGTTTCTCATTTACTCTCTCACATGTCTATTACTAAAATAATTCGCTTATAGGTTTTTTTCAATATTTCAACCTCCGATATTACTGTAGTCCATTTATAGTTGACGGGAGACTTCACGCATCACTCATTTTACTCCATATGTACATTTTTAATCTGTGATATTATCAATATTGTAATATAAAGACTTGCTTCATTTTTGTGGTGCGAGAGCAGGAGATAAAATGAGCGTCACGATGTGTTACTGTGAATACACTCGTACTCTAGTGTTATATTTGGCATTGTACTATCTGATCAAAAGTGAGAGAGCAGATAGCGTATAAAGTTTGAAGACCTCATGGTGTCAACAACATACTGCTGTTGCTTCAGGAACCAATCCTTTTTCAATGCTTCAAGAGATCGTTTCATTATCCATTATACGTATACGATGGCTTATATAATGTGTAATCGACGGGAGGCATTTCAAGCATATCTACGAGTGCATAACGTAAAGAATTTTTCTTAGCTTTCCTTACACTATGTCCACATGATTTAATTACATTAATTATTGATTAGCGGCTATTTGCTCTACAAAATGAATGCCTTCGCTGTCGATATTGTGGAGAGATAAGTGATATTTCCGTCTCATTTGTTGACAACAAAACGGAACTTTCATCTTTCTACATAATTTACCAGTCCACTAACTCCCCATATCCTTATTCAAGAAATTCTCAACCAAAGATGAAGTAATCAAGCAGATGTTTATATTCGTTTGCAGCTTAAGTCAAAGAAAAAGAAAGAGCAAATCCACATCTTGGTCACTTACCTAGATCTAAAGCAATCGCCAAACTGTTGTATTTCTCATCCTGAAACAATTATTATTGTCTAAATGTTCATATTTCGATAACTTCAAAAATAGGGAATCGTACTAAGATTGCTTACTCAAAATACTTGGAGTACGTTCTAGTCGCGAAAAGAAAACACGCTCCGTTCTTGAATTTCATTGTCCAATCGAAAAAATTCAAAATTCTCAATCTCAATGAATGGATGAATTCTATTGTGGGCTTTTTTTTTTTTGATACTAAACGGCAAAATCTGTATTCTAAACATACTTTATCAGTGCGAAGGATGAAAAAGACTTCGAGTGAAGAGTCTTTCATAAACATTTTTTTAGTGTGAAGAACTTCCAGACTCCTAAATCTTCCTCATCAAAATATGTACATTGCATCTATAAGATGGCAACGCATTTTCAACACGTCTTGAAAAATCTGAGAAAAAAATTTTAATGTGCTTCTTTCAAATGAAACATTTGTGACAGCACTCTCAGTATAGAACTGGAGAAAGTGTCGACAGAGTTTCTAATCTCTGATATGTGAATTATATTCCCTGAGAGAAGGTGAGCAATTCTGACGCAGTTCTTTTTGCTCAGAATATGCGTTAAACAATCAACAGTTTATACACTCGTCGTTGATCAAACTCAATACACCTTCTTCCATACATTAGCACCTGTCAGCAGTTTACTCTTTATTTAATGCAATTTCAACAACCTTCGGCTGCTTTGAATTGAAGTGTTTACGTTAAGGTGATCCAGTGTTTCCTTCATTCTAAACAATGCCACCCAAGGAACGTGGTGATTTTAATTTATCCATGGGAAGTCTGACCTAAGAATATAACAAAGTAAAAATTGTTTGCTCATGGAGGAGTCGTTGTCGACAGAAGACAAAACTTCGCAAAATTTGCAAAGATCAGGAATGCTTATGACGCAAAGCTGTAAACGGTTTAGCGCAAGTTCCTCAAGATGGTAAGAAAAAAAAATAAGATTCGCTGGAAGTACAGATTTCATTGACATGACGAGCAACATGTGAAGACGACGATCGTCTCT
>JAHQIW010001700.1:0-19262 GCA_019055375.1 Parelaphostrongylus tenuis
GTATTCTGGTGATATCAAAATGTTAGAAACATACCCACTATACGCTTGCAAAATCAATCATTCAATTGCTACTGCAACATCTAACTCCATACCTGAACATGGCGACGGTCTTGATCTTCAGTCAGTTCCTGCGGATTTTCTCGGGGTTTATGGTGGGAAAGTCAAGTTGTTGGAGATGATTTCAGACCCCCTTTTGATCGGTGCTAAGTTCTGTTGCTAATTCACAATTACTCATTGACGGTTCCGCATTCAAAGCTTATTGCAATTTTACATCGTCCTATTTCGCTGGCCGGCCGTGACGAGGTTGGTCTTGGAAACACTGGGCTGTGAACGATTTGTACTGGGAAGACTAGCCTGAGGTGTGATGCAAGTACACCGGTTCTTACAAGACACTCCTCTTTCGAATCATTTCTGGGCCTTTACCATATATCCAAAAGGCCTCCATAGTTTAACGCGTACGTACTTGATTGATGTGCGAGGACAGTGAATTTGACGTTAAACTCTCCATCTTGATGCATTTGCTCATAATACAAGCGTAGTAGAGTTTATCGGTTGGAGTTTCGTTGCCTCGCAAAGTGTTATTCTACACGGATTTAGAGTGTTCTACCTGTTTCACCGATGTGTTCGCCCTCGCATGCCTCGCAAGAAATAGGGCAAATTGTATCATATCTCTTACAATCGCCGTCTCTACCGTTCGGGCAGACATCGCCCTGTTTTTGCTTCGCAGAGGAGGTCACACAGTCGGTTACGGACTAGTCGACGCTTTAGTGTATTTGGGGGAATCTCGACTACTGCTACGGAATTTTCCAAACCTGCCCATTTTAAGCAGCCTTTCAGAGTTGTACTTACTTTGTTAGAAATAAAGGGCAGAATGAATGGAGCCATATCGTCGTCAGACTATTCGTTTTCGTTTAGGGTAGTTGAATTTCCACTAAATCTAACCTAAGGAGCTCGATTAAGCCATATATGCTTGTGGTTGCTCTGCACTCCGTTAGAAGCTCGTAGATGGCTTGCATTGCGAACTCATTCGGTACGTTTGTGTAATCTTTCGCGTACCGCGCCATTTCCGATTGGTGGGCGGTACGGACGGCTAGGAAAAGAGGTTGCCGATGCGTGCACAAATGCTTATGTGATAGTTTTTCAATGAAATTTACACTCGTTTCGTCTATAGGTGCTGCTCATGGACCATTAAATGGCCAAATGCATTGTAATAAAGCTCAGTAAGGTTATTTTAACTTGAAATAATATGCCTGCTCCATTTAGAATCCACACTTTGAAAGAGAAAAATTAAACATATATGAAAAGGCTAAAATATGTTTAGAATTCTTATCAAACATTTCTATGATATTTCAATTATACATGCACATTATTTAATGAAATTTATCTCTTATTTCACTCAGTTTTCATAGTGCTAAAAGAACAAAAAGTTCACAAACTGGTTGAAAATTACAAAGCAATGAATAGTCCATCGATAATAGTTTTGCTTATTACATGCGATACCTCTTCATCAATGATTCTTAATATTTTTTTAGATGTAAAATGTGCTTCAGATTTATATTTCTTAGATCAATGCGTAATTTCGCTTGAATTGTATATTAGTAGCTATGCTATGGAAATAAAGATGAAGGGATACGGTTTTTTTCCCCTTATCGTCACCCTGTATGAGCACTTTGAGTAAAACCTTTCTAAAATTACTCGATACATAAGATAAAGTGAATGTAAATAGCGTATTCTCTTTCTCACATGCTCTGCTTTTTTACGCTACAGCAAGTCAAAATAAGATGTTGAGGGTCGACCTGTTTACTGACTACCTAGGCTTCACAAACCACTGAAAATAACTTTTTCACGAGCGCTGTAACTGCGACCACATAATAGAAATGGTCCAAATTCTTTTATTAGAAAATTGCGGAACATAATTTGAAAGCCGAGCAGTTATAGGCAAGTAATTAAAGGAGGAGATTTAATTACGAGTATGAAAGAGCGGAACTCTGAATTTGAGGAACCAGAAAAGTTTTTTCCGACCCACCCTTTATAATGGTGTGTCAAGCCATCTGTACCCATAGCCGGCTGCAAACGATTTACGTGCCACAGAATACTACTCATTTCTGTCACTTAGCTTGAGAAAGGTCGCTTTGATATAAGGCTATTGCCAGGGAAACTTATAAGCGGAGTCTGCACAAAAGCAATCTGACTCATGAAAACGGATTAGACAATTTTAGAAAGAAAACAAGATGAGGCGTCTAACATTAGTCATTCTTTAAAGAATCCACTGTTCTTTAATCTTCACCAAGCATAAATGGAAGCGATCGAATGAATTTGGCATATGTAATAGCTACCGATGTACTAGGATTAAAAGGAAAGCTCTGGTGCACTTTAATGAGTGTGAGATGACTTCAATGCACATCATGTGAATATTGCAGTCTCTTCTGTGAAAATATCCAGCTGAAGGCCTAGATATTATTTGTCCTCATTTGTGCCTTATTACATGCCGCAGTCATGACGATACAATCAAAGTTCGCGTTTTATTGCGCCACTACATGGTAAAAGGGTGTTTCACAGCGAGCTGCTGTCTATGAAATCAACGTAGTTCAGAGAGAAGGCACAACAAGCGAATCTGCTGCTGGACGATGGCTTCAATGCTTTTCAGTGCCGGACATTTTAACCTTGGAGGTAAGCCTCGATAAGGGAGTCTGTTATGAGTCATTCAATGAAGATGAAGAAGCATGTGAAGAGTTTTTTTGATTCCACTTCGATACTATTGTCGACTTCTATCAGATTCGAAACTTGGCGGCAGGTGGCAGAAAATCGTAGGAACCGATGTCTCTTATTTTCCGCATAGCTATTATTGTTTTTGCTCAAAGTTGAGGAACAGTTCAATTTCCTACAAGTGCTCTTAATTTTCTTTTTAACCTGATATTTAGTAAGTGCCACAAGTGTTATGACATCGGAAGCACCGGCATGTGAACTTGAGTTCCGCTCGTGTACTACTCAGAAGATGCAATACAATTGCCTGAATATTTTACACCCTTACGCTCCTTATCCTTATCCTTATCTCTTTTTTCTTGAAGGGGCGTATAGAACAGTTGCTTGAGGTGCTTCGCGATAGACTTGGAACCCTACATTGGCTGGATCCCACGCACTCACCTCCCTCAGACTTTTTTGGAACTATAGAAACACTGGCTTCAAAAACAACGCTTCATCACCTTGTATTTCACGAATATGCATTTATTCACCCCTACAGCTCTTATTAGAGCGAAACTTTTCGGCCTTAGCCTTTATCGGTTTTTTCCCGTCATCGGGACAGAATGAAGAAAGGGTCTCTTTTGCTGAACAAGAACTTTTCCCCTCCAAAACGTCATGCGAACACTAGTCTGGGACGATAAGAGAGTGAAAATTGATGTTGGACAATTAAGCCATCTTGGCTTTGCTGATGACACGGTCCTCATTACACCGAACATCAGTCAAGCAGAACGAATGTTGATCGATTTCTACGCCACTGGAAAGAGTGGTCTTCAACTAAATCTAACGAAAACGACGTTTATGAAAAACAAATGGGTTTTGAATGCCCCATTCGCGCTTGACGGAACGCATATCTTGAAATCAAAGTGAAGAAGAAACTAGCTGCGGAGTTGAGCAGGAGGAAAAGAGCGGTCTGGGAAACGTTTAAGAGCATCGAAGATGTACTGAAGAGGACAAAGAACATCCGACTCCGTGCACACCTTTACGACTCGACGTACCCATGCCCTAACGTACGCAGGCAAAATCTGATAGCTACGTAGGCAGAATGAAAGATCACTTGGCGTTATTGAACGCGCAGTCGAAAAGTCGGTACTAGAAGTATCCCGTAGCTCGCAAATGAGAGAAAAGATCCGAACTTCCGACTCAGGTCATTGATCGGAAGTCAGAGACGGCATTCTACACTCCAGGATATCGAAAATAAGGTGGGCTCGGCACGTGATGCGCTTCAACGGCAACCAATGGACGAAAGCCGTTACCTACTGGATTCCTCGGGACATCAAGCGCTCCACAAAAAGACCACCAACCCATTGGTCCGATTTCTTCCCGAAAGCTATAGAAGAAAGACATGATGCTTAGCGAATCCTTAGCGTGAGGAGGACCCACTGGGCTACTCTTGCACGTGATAGGTGAAAATGGAAGTGTTGCTGGCAGTCGAGTCACTCGACGACTAACGGAACGACAAGTGGTACAGGTGATCGCTTATATAAGGTCATATTCCGATAGATTATATTCCGATATATTCCGAGCTGCTCGAAGAAATCGCCAGTCAGGAGTCGACCGCAATCTTCTATGCTAATCGCAAAATCACTTTTATGGGTTAATATTTTGAGAAAGACAATGCTCGATGTTCACCAGATGCGGTGAGTATCCACCTTAATGCTCGAATTATCGCCTCGAGCTGGTACCGGTTTTCCTCTTCGTTTACTTCTCTCGTTTAGTTGCCTTGAGTTATTTTCAGTTTCGTTTCATTTAGCGATTGCCGGCTTTGTGTATTCTGGTAGTCCTATGGAACTAGCGACAGCGAAATGTGTGTTTTGTTTTAAGAAAAGGATATTTGCAACAGGGTTGGTCCATAATAGAACGCATTTTTTCGAGTTCATTCATTGTAGATTATTTCTCGACCTACCAAATAGTGTAGAGTGGTGCGCAAAAACATTTGCATCAGCCAGGAACTGAACCTGAATCTCACTCTCTCTGGGAGCGCCAGAGGTGCGATGGGTCAGCACCCGCTCCTGAAAAGAGTGAAATTTGGGTTCTAATTCCGGCTGATGCAATCGTTTTTGCTCACAACTCTGCACTATTTTGTATATTGTAACATGATAACACCGCAAGTGGCCGTCAAATGAAAAGAATTCTGTTTCGTTTCTCAATCGTCCATCAACTTAGGGAATAACATCGATCGCATGCTCAAATTTGTATAACAACCTCAAAGAGAAGGACAGGATGGTGCGCGATTTTAATACAATTATTATTTAATATTATTATCATACCATTATTATTTATTATCATCATTTATCACTCTATAAGCGATCATTAATACTATCATCGATTTTATTATTATTATCGTATGGTTGCCCGTTGACGGCGGCAAAAAACCCCAACTGTTCATCTATGAAGGCATTCACTCTTCAGTTGTCCCAGCGACGGTGCTTGAAGCGCGTGCAGCCAACGTTACCATTTTTTCTCATTTTACTCAATTTTCCTGCTTACAGGATGTCTTCATGGCCGCTGTTGCCACTATCCACAAAGAACTCTCTGCTGTTCGGTATGTAACCACTATTATTGCCGTTGCTCTGCAAGCATAGCATCAGTGCTCACATACGTTAAAATCTTGAAATGATTTACAATCAAGTTCATTGCACTGCTCGTCTGTACCGAATAAACCTTCAAATTAACGACCTCGTATTTGCTGAAGAAGAAAAATAGGGAGATAGTCCTGAGATGATAATCGCTTTGGTGAAGAAGTGAAAAGAACAGTCGATAGAGAGATGCAGAGACAGACAGGATGCCTCATCTATCAAAGACAAATCTCAAGTGGACGTGTGGAAATATGAGAAGAGGATGAGGAAGTCAATTAAGAAATGATGAATGAAGGTCGAAGAGTTGAAAGCTCTGTGTCGGAGATGGATTTCAGCTTAACAGGCAGTTCTGAACTCGACTAGCAAATTAGTTCCATTAAATGGACTTGACCAGCTGTGCCTGGATACCACAGTGATAAGGAAGGTGGCTTTTTTAGGCTTTCAAATCTCCTCAAGCTACAGACTTTAGTCCAAAGAGATGAGGAACAAGTCAATTGTCAGGGTGGGTATAAATCATTTTTATGCAAAAACAGGTACCTCTCACGCTTTATCTTGACATTTTCAGAATTAAGTGTAGTAGGATGACTCGTGTTATTTGATCTATAAGATTCCATATTGGTTTTCTTTCGCTGCAAATTGGCTCGTATGTTTTCATGCTGCACCGATGTGGTATAAAAAAAAAGGTTTATTGCGATGCTTGTGACAGGGAATTCGCGACAAAATGCATACTTTGAAAGCACATTGCCTTCCACCATTTGTGAAAAATCTTGCTTTTTTTTGGAAATTTTGAAGTTTTGTACATTAGAGTTTATTATAGGAATCAGCGCAAATATTCTTGTAAAAATTGTGGGCAATGGTTTGCTAGCTGAAATGGTGAAAATTCAGTGTTGTTCTGACTTATCCTGGCCATTCTTTTTACAAGCTTGTTCTTTAAGGCTATCTTAATTTTGGCAGAGCTTATTTGAAGGAACAACAATTTCCGGAATTTATGAGACTCTTGCGATGTCATTGTCGACTTTTCCAAAAGTTTCAACACTGGGGCAATTAACACAAAGTTTGTTAACGAAAAGTTAACGAAATTGCATAATTTTGGTGCCGTTCAATTGCGCATTCGCTTGCAAACATTTTACTGTACAACTTGCCTGTGCATCTTCTAAGATGGAGCTGTCCTGGGAACAAATTTGTTCGCAACTCATGTACTGTTTGAGCGTTGAGGAAAATATTAGTGAATCGGTGCGCAAGATTAGTGGAGCTTTTTATGAACGCTCTCCCTCTTTTGGCTTTTTTTTTGCTTTTGTTTTTTCATAGCGACCCCTGCAGTACTGACTTGCAAAAATTAGAACGCCTTCTCTGTGATTTTTCTAGAGCACTTATGATTGCACTCTAAGCATGACGTTAGAATCATTTTGAGGTTCAAATAGTAGTTCTTCTTCAACATCTGGTGATCTATCTCGTTTTTTTTCTTTTCTTGCACTTATTTTCCTGAGGCGATTGCTATGTTTATTGTGATATCTATTTCTGTGCATATCTAAGCCATTTCAATCACTTTTTAAAGTTTGCAAGTATGTAGAGAGCTGTAAGAAAAGGTTTATCGGATAATTCACAGGTACTTTAAACTCTTTTCGTTCTTATCGCATTCGTCTTCGATAGTGTACTGCTGCAGCGCACAAAGAAAACTGTTCCGGAAACCAAGTGTAATATTATAGTCACCAAGATTCAAGCTATCGAATGAATACTTAAACTCTGAAGAAGTGCTAAACTCTGTTCCCCGAAGATCAAAAGATCGATTTTTAATAAATAAATATCAGAACTTTAATCAAATTCCTCCAGGGTGAGAGCTGCACCGATTCCCTTCTCTCGACTAATGCGACTTTAGAGCACTGGCTCGCACTCGGGTCAGGAGAGGACAAAATCTTTCGATACAACGGTCCAAAGATTCGTTCGTTTTGACAAGTTTGTAAAATTGGTTCAACCAACTGAGTGAGTATTTCTATTTCTGGAAACTAGATTATGACATAGAGGCAGCAGCTATGGTGGGATTATCGCTAGCTATCATCCGTTAAGATGGCTTTGACTTTTTCATTGCTTCATCGCGAGGTTTCTCCTTGTAGGGCATGGTGAAAGCGGAGACTAGATCAAAGGTATGAAATTTTAGTTCTCCTCAAATATTAGAACTGCAACTAATTTTTCGAGCTTAATCCAAAACTTCGAAAATATATCTTCCAAACAATCGGAAGTATTACATAACATTAGTTGAAGCATTCTCCGTCTGCCTGAGTGCAATTCATGTTGAAAGTCAGGCAAGAAATGGAACAAGGGGAATTGAATTCCGCACCATGTCACCACATAAGCTCAGAAGAGCAAGAGAAAGCATATTGAGCAAGCTCATCTCTGTCATCATCGCCGCTCTTCGTTTTTGAACAGGTTCGGCCCCAGTGATGTAGAGTGATGTGCAAAACTTTTGCGTCAGGTCCAACTCGAACACACATCCTACTCTATCCCGGAGCGCGTGCTCTAACGTGTTGCACTACTGACGCCCATTTTGCACATCACTCTTTCTGCTCTACGGCGGATCTAAAGTATTCCACATCACTCTACATCACTGGCTACTTTGAAACATCATATTACCGCTGAAAGCGGCCAAACAAAATAAATTCGATTTGATCATTTGATACCCAATGTCTCTCAGTTTGACTGGGTTTAGTGTCAATACTGACTTTCCTGGCCAGGCCGTTGACGGTTGGTGGCTGACACGTAGATGCCCTGTAGCGTAGAAAAGGTAATGTACAATATGGGAGTCAGTAGTGCAACGAGTCAGAGCACGCGCTACCGAATAGAGTGAGATGTGGGTCCCCGTCCTACCTGACGCAAAAGTTTTGCGCATCACTCTACATCACTGGGTATATCTTTAACATCATACCACTGCTATAAGCGGTCAAACAAGAAGAATTCGGGAATTGGATGCCGATTGAATAGTGATACCCAAGATCTGTCAGCATAAGTGGACTCAATGAAGTTAGCGGCTGCCCCTCCAAACCGTCTACGATTGCCTCTTGACAGATAACACGTTGTGGCGGACAAAGATTGCCTGCAGGACAAGCGTCGGTGGTGTAACGGTTAGCGCACGCTCCCGGAAAGAGTGGGATCTGGATTTGAATCCCGGCTGACGCAAATGTTTTTGTACAGCACTTTACATTATTGGGTTTATTATAAGATCCCACCGTAAGAGGAGGTCAAATAGATGAATGCCAATTCGAAAGTTGTCATCAATGGTGAAAAGTGGGTTTTTTTAAAGAGCTGGAGTCTTTCAAATCATTACTTGTCACCAGGTCAGCAAGGAACATCAAATCCGAGACCAAATCGATTTGCGCCAGGAGCAATATTGATCATTTTCTGAGACCGAAGTGGGCCGATTTATTGGCACTTATTGCAAAGCGGTTAGACCATTAATGCTGAGCGATATTGTCAGCAACTAGTCCGTTGCAATCAAGCAATTGCTCGTCACCGCCATCGCCAAGTCATTTTGCTTCAAGACAATGCAAAGCTCATGTTTTCGATAACAAGGAAGAAGTTAACCGATTTGGGATGAGAGCACTTGAATCATCCGGTGTATTCGTCGGACGCTTGCCTCCTTCCGTTTCCCACTTCTTCACATCACTGGAGCACTTACTGGACACGAAGAAGTTTCGAGTCATCAATCATTTGCGCCGAGATTGACTGATTGGTTTGCATTGAGGAATAATGAGTTTTATGAGCGCGGAATAGATTTGCTGCCAGAGCGTTGGCAGAATTACATTTAGGCAGACGGTGAGTACATCAATCAATGTTATTTGATGCTTTCAATTATTTGGAAAGCTGAATTTTTTGACTTTTTGGATCAAGTGCGGAAACTTGCATGGAGACCTAATATTTGAAGTTTATAGAAAGCTTTTCTAGTTGCTTCCCTATTGTTTAGGAATCTTTCGGATTACATTGGTAAGTGACATTTGGATTTCTGGAGCATAACTGGAGAGTATGGAGATCCCATCCACTAATTGAAATTTTGAAGTGGAAAATGATATCCAGTGACTATTCAGTAATGACCCTTATGTTTTTCTAAAAATATTTGAAATATTACTTCTTTCAGTATCTGGAAGAGGGCGAAGAAGAATTACAGAGAAGCTTTATAGCGGAAAATACCCGCATAGATTCAAGAATTCATGAAGTGTGGGTAGAACTGTGTATCAAGAAGAGGGAAAAACACAAAGAAACTGCCCAGCTTGTGGAGCTAATAAAACAGTCAATTTGAAGGTACTAATAGCAGAAGTGTCGAGAGAAAAAAGGTCAATCTGCGAGAATAGATATGCTCTATACGCTATACTTTATACGATTAGGACTGTTTAGGCGTATTCCAATATGTCGGGATGATGGTGAAGGGCGACTGCGTGGTCGACGAAAGTCAGCTCAACGATCGCGAGTAACTGCGGCGGCTTCCACTGCTTCGACAATTCTCTTTGAACTCCGGCTTCTGCTCCATCTGTTGAATACGTCAGTGACTCTACAAGCATAATAGTTACTGACATTGGTGGACATGCAGAGTCACAGACATGTCGAGCAGAAAAAGTCGGAGCTGGATCGGAAGCATAAATAGTCGGAGAAGTCGAAACGCCTACTCACGGTCCCTCAGCTGACATTTACGTCGATCACGCAACCGCCATTCTCGATCATACATACGTGGTAAAAGTCGTCTAGCCAGATACCGAAGAAACCGATGGAGGAGTCGGTGTCGGTGATCGCGCTGCAAATACTCGAGCAGTAGCTTTGAATTTTTAACTGCTAACTGTTTTTCATTATTTGATATGCAAGTTGAGTCATCGCATAGATCTCCCCAAAAGTTGTATCCAAAAAAACTGGCCACAGAGTAGATTTCAGCCTATGTAATTTCCATAATTTCTTTTCCTTTTGGTGTAAGTTAACGTCTCATTTACTCTCCCACATGTTTCTTACTAGATTATTTCTCTTATAGGTTTATTTGTTCGAGATTTCAACTTTCGATATCACTGTAGTCCATTCATAGTTGACGAGAGAACATCACGCACAACCTCATTTTACTCCATATGTACACTTTTAATCTGTGATATTGTCAATAATGTGATATAAAAACTTGTTTCATTTTTGTGGCACGAGAGCAGAGACAAACCAAGCGCCACGATTTGCTGTTACTGTAAATATATCCGTACGCTAGTGTTATATTTGACACTGTTACTATCTGGTGAAAAGTGAGAGGACAGATAGCTATGAAGTTTGAAGACCTCATGGCGTGACCCGAGCGTTGTCAACAACACACTCCTGTTGTTTCTGCGACATTTTCTTTTTCCACTGCTTCAAAAGATTGCTTCATTGTCCATTACACGTATACGATGGCTTACAAAATGTGTATCGACGGGAGGCATTTCAAGCACATATATGAGTGCACAGCGTAAAAAAATCTTTCTTAGCTTTCCTTACACTATGTCCACATGACTTAATTACATTAATTATTGATTAGCGGCTATTTGCTCTACAAAATGAATGCCTTTGCTGTCATATTGTGGAGAGATAAGTAATATTTCCGTCTCATTTGTAGACAACAAAACGGAACTTTCATCTTTCTACATAATTTACCAGTCCACTAACTCCCCATATCCTTATTCAAGTAATTCTCAACAAAAAGACGAAGTAATTAAGCAGGTGTTTATATTCGTTTGCAGCTTAGGTCAAAGAAAAAGAAAGAGCAAATCCACATCTAGGTCACTCACGTAGATTTGAGGCAATTGCCAAACTGTTTATATTTCTCACCCTAAAACAAATATTATCGTTCAAGTGCTCATATTTTGATAACTTCAGAAATGGAGAATCGTACTACGATTGTTTACTCAGAATCTTGAAGTATTCCACTTGCGAAAACAAAATCACGCTTCGTTCTTGAATCTCATTGTCCAATCAAAAAATTCAAAATTCTTAATCTCAATGAATGAATGAATCTTATTGTGGGCTTTTTTTGATACTGAATGGCAAAATCTGAATTGTAAACAAACTTTATCAGTGCGAAAGATGAAAAACAATGCAAGTGAAAAGTCTTGCATAAACATTTCTTCAGTGTGAAGAACTTCCAGACACCCTAAACCTTCCTCATCAAAGTATGAACATTGCATCTATAAGATGACAACGCATTTTCAACACGACTTGCAAATTTTGAGAAAAAATCTTCAACGCGCGTCAAACAAAACTTCTGTGAGAGCACTCTCAGTATAGAACGGAGAAAGTGTCGATAGAGTTCCTAATCACTGCAATTCTGACGCAATTTTTTTTTTGCTCAAAATATGCGTTGAACTGTCAACATCTTATACACTCGTCATTGATCAAACTCAATACACCTTCTTCCATACAATAGCACCGGTCAGCAGTTTACTCTTTACTTATTGCAGTTTCAACAACCTTCGGCTGTTTCAAATTAAAGTTTTTACGTCAAAGTGAACCAGTGTTTTTCTCATTCTGAACAATGTCATCCACAGGACTTGGTGATTTTAAGTTATCAATGGGAAGTTTGATCTAAGAGTATAACAAAGTATAAATTGTTTGCTTATGGAGAAATCGCAGTCGAAAGAAAAACAAAGTTCGTCAAAATTGCTAAGATCAGGAATGTTTATGGCGCAAAGCTGTTAACGATTTAGCGCAGGTTCCTAAAGATGTTAAGAAAAAAATAACATTATGCGAGATCGAAAGCAGCGCATTTGCTGGAATTATAGATTTCACTGAAATGAGGAGCAACATGTGAAGACGACGATGTCTCTGCGAAACAAATTCATTTTCGCAAAGAAATCTGAGGATGAAAAGGATAAGTTGTAAGATGTCGAGTCATTTCCTATGTAACATATTATGTCACAAAATGTAATGTCACAAAAAGAGTATACGTCCTAGTCTCCGAGGAAGGTTGATCGGCAGAAAGTTGGCCGTTCAATGGGAAGCGAAAAACATTGATGTCTTGTATCGTTTTCTAGGGGTAACGACTGCTATGTAATAGTTTCTCTTTCTCAGGGCATGGTTCAATGAACACCGCTCTTTCAAGCTGAATAATGTCTTCCCTTCGTGTCCACAGTCCATTCTGTGACAAATAGTATAATAATAGCTAACAAAGAGTGACTTAATATTGCTATACTAATCTTTCACAACTTTCACAGACAGCAGCAGCCTTCTCTTTCTTACTTGAGCGAAGTTCTTGAAGAGTCTTTGTCGACGAAGATTTTTCATTTTGAGCGTGCAATTTAAATGTTAAATAATGTTGAACAATGTTGAATAATAGACTTAAGTTTGCTGTTACATTGCAACAGAGGAATTTCAAAAACAATGTATATCATTATTACTCCTCTGATTTAAAACTATCGAATGACTTCTAAAGTTATTGAAAAAAAGCGAAAAAACACCTTTTTCACAAGCGGCTGAAACGGGATGGAATTGATGGAAATGAACCAATTTAGTAAACTGATTTCAGACTGTGCACTTATTTAAACAAAATAAAGCGTAATTCTAAAGAAGACTTATTTATGACAGCAACTTAATCCAATGAAAAAAACAACTCACGCTTGTCGGTGCCGCGAAGGTGTCAAACAGACACTTAAAAGAGCAGCGAGCTTTAAGAGGCCGTTCGTGACTACGAATGATCGAGATTAGAGCGCGATTGTGAACGCAAGAAACCCTGAAGTGTCAGTGGAAATCTTTCTCTTGAACATACAAAAATACAGTCTTTACATTTTAGTTTTGCTTTCATCACATATTACTTGGATCCTAGAAGAAGCCTTTTTAGTAAAAATCGGAAACCAATGAACAGCTTCTCAAGAGCGAAGTGAATTCAAGAAGCCATGCCAGGTCATGGACGAAGAGGCATTTGTTGTCGCAGATACTCACTAGGCCTAGCCTCTTTTCAGCTGCGCTGGCTCGCGTCCATGGAGAATTATGCACGCCGCCTCGAATGAGTTAAGTTTTACAACTAAGTGCAGTTCTAATATACACTAGGAGTTGATTGCTGGAATGATGTGTTACTTATTGGGTCCCATCTGTTTTGATTGCTAACCTCTTCGGCAGCTGATTGATAGCACAACGCAATCAAGCGTCGCTTTGTTTTCTATATCTAAATAGATTTTCTTCTCCATTTCGAGTAAAACGTCAGCGTTTTTGTGTTACTCTCATACTCTGTAACTTTCTTACTTGGTCATATTCTTTTCATGCATATATAGCTGTTATATACAAGGAAAACCCGTAATGTGGAACGTAACCTACTTTACTCTCATGCAGTCTTCTAGGCAAACCCTTCTGAAAACCAGCTTTGGCTTCACAATTTCCAAAGTCTGAGCTCTTCATTGGTTACCATAAGCTCAGCGAAAACCCGTCTACAGATTCTCACCGAGCTAACGAAGGAAATCAAGTAGGAAACACGGTATAATTTTCGCTGCTGCAGCGCAATAAGAAAGGCATTTCAGAACCTAACTATTTCTCCAAGCCCCGAGATTCAAGCTCTGGATTAGTCACAAAAGTTTAAGAAAGAACTCTATCCAACAGTAATGGCTTTCGGAAAATCTGCATCCATATATGCACAGCCGTCATGAACGGTTAAGGTGCGGTTGAGTACATGCACATCAATTTGATTCTTCCACGCACTGAAAAAAGGGAAATGGCCGATACGTAACCCATTGCGGCAGTCTACATTGTGCTTAATAAATCGTCTGCTAGCAGCCTCATATTCACTGCATAAGTGCAATATCTTTGCAACCTTTTCTTCCTTAATACCGAATAAGTTCTGAAATCTGTTGAAAACTAACCGCAAAGCCTGAGGAAGCAAAAAATGTGCTTTGCTGAAACGTAGTCTTGCTTTGATTTCTTCAGATCACCGAGAAATGTTATAGCATTCCAATAGAGTATTAGAATTGTCGAGACTCAGGCTAATAAGTAATTACTAAATTCTAAAAGAAGAATGAAAACAGTTTCATGCCAAATAGCTAAATCCACGAAAAAACGATCTAGTCCGGTTATTTCGGATCCAAATAAGTTTGACTCGATTGGAATTCTAAGGAATTTGTGAAGTGATCAAAATTTTTCAATCAGTGACTGAAGCCGAAGGCAAAAAGGAGATCTGAAGGTTTTCGTGGACACTGACCGCGAGGAGACCAGCTGAGAAAGAATGAAGAGAATCACTCAGTGTTATAAATGCTCTAGCACTATAAAGACGTCCGGCCATCTGATGATGAACAGCAATTCTCATCACTTTGGCACATCAATACTATAGACATTAGAACCAAAACATATTTTCCTATGCCTTTAACATCCTTGTAATCTGAAAATGCGCTTCCTAAAACCGGTATGGATAGCCGTTCTGACAATTGTCGTTGTTGTTGAAAATAGTATCGCATAAAGGAAACACGTTTTTCTTATAATTTACAATCGTCGCCTCTCAAACTTAGGAGCTAATGGTTTCAAATGTAATTTACAAGCATTATAATCAGCGATATTTACAAGTACTTGTTCCATGCGCTGCTTGAATCACTGCAATCACTACGTACTTTCACCTCTGTGGTAGAAGCTGAAAAATCGTGTTTCAGAATATTTGTCACCATGGTTTTAGTCAGGGTTCATCTGATCGCTTTGTACAGACGTGAAATTTGAACACACTGTACTCAAATCCAGCATGCGTTTCGTGACGAACGACACGTAGTCCTCTGAACTAAACCTGGTCAATCAGTAATAATTTCTCTCCTCTTATTGAAAGATGATGTAAATGAGATCAAAAAAGATCGGAGTGGGCGAAGTATTTGTGGTCCATTTCCTTCAGAATATTCAAACCTACTCGAAAAAGCTTTCGTGATCAAGTTTTTAATTTTCCAGTTGAGCTTAAGTGTCGACTTCCTTTTCGATTCATAAAATGCTTTCTATGAAACTGAAAATGTACGAGTTGCCTTACAGTTTGCTTCGACACGTCTTTCTCCTTCAACACCTTAGGTGCCATATGAATCAACATACTCGTCTTATTCTATTTCGACTCTCCGCCCACAGAATGAATATGTTAACACGAGTGTGAGTTTTTTTTTTTAACAACAAATCAAGAAAAAAGTCTAGAAAAACGGCATATGACATTCTTAATTCAGCGGCCATACCAATGTCCACTCCTTTAGCTCTATTTTCGCAGGAAAGGATGCAGCCTGGTTTCAAATCACAGTGCGTGAGTTTTGTACGTTCAATAAAGTTCTAAAGGCTAAAGTGAAGAATTCTACAAATCAAACAAAAACGAGTCTATGTGTATTCCAACCGTTTTGGTTTGTGTATAAATTGGTGATTCATCTAACACATACTTCTTATATCGACGCATTTTGTGCGTGATGTTTGAGACGAAGTTAATGATTCAGTATGTTTATACCACTTGGCGCTCGGTAGTACTTTTTCTTGTGAATATTTCCAAATAGGTTCATTCGTACGTTCCAAAACGCAAACCAAGTTGCTTTCTGTTTTTTGCGAGAGTATTCATGTACTTTGTCTCCCAGAAGCGACATCTGTTAGCCTCGGCATAGTTTGAGTGAATGAAGAGTTTCTTCTGCTGAGCGTTGAGCCGTTTCTAAGAGTTAGTATTATTATTTATTGCATAATAGCGAAGCGGTGTAACAATGCAGTTAGTAACGCGTGCATGAGTATTACCGCAGTGGTGATGGCTATCGTTTCGGGGGAACGCCTTCTTCAGAGCCTGGAAAGATCATATTGAATCCACGACCCACTAAGCCAAAACCACCATAATCCTAGCAAAAAACATGAGATATGAATTCTCATCGCATAGTAAAAGCTTCATTTTGAGACACCCACCGTTTTGATGTTTTAGGTCTTTCTATTATTCACTGAGAACCAGCCGCTTATGGTCAGTGCATCAATGGGCTGTGCCTAGCTCAGGCCTGGAAGATTAGCCTGAGGCATGGTTCAAGGTCACGCGTGATCACGTGACGCTGTACCTTTCGGTTCATTATTGAGCCTTTGCTATGTATCCAAAAAGCTCCTGAAGTTTTATGCGCAGATGTTTTCGAATCCAGTGCGAGGATCGTGAATTCTATGACATACGACGAGCATTACTCGTGATGGTTTTTGGTCCATATGCGTGCGTAGTGAGGCTTTTGGATTAAAGTTGCGCGATCTAGCTAGGTACTCTAATGACTACTATACGTTAGAAGCATCTCAAGTTAAATGCTGTGCCCCTAAACGACATGTGTGGCGAAAATAAGATTCCTGTCTATTTTGTTCATTTTTAGCGAAGTAAGTGCAGCTATTAAACGCTGCCTAAAAAGGGCAGTTTGGATAACTCGGTAGTAATAGTTGAAATACCCCAATGACCCTTAAGCGCCAATTTGTTTGCAACAGACTGTATGATTGCCTCTGCAATACGAATGACTGCGAAGTTTGCCTAAACGGTAGAGACGGCGGCTGCATAAGGTCTGGTACAACTTACCAAATCTATTGCTAGGCTTTCGGGCATAAGTATATTGGCGAAACACGTAGACCACTATGCCTCGGTGAAAAGAGCACCTAGTTGTGTTTCGCAACGTTGATCCAAAAATCCCACTAGGTCTACACAGAGACCAAAAACATTCAGGAGCAATGTTCGGTGCCAAATTCACGATCCTCGCTAGGAAATTGAAAATATCGGCGCTTAAGCACAGCTCACTGATGCACTGACTCTAAGGTGCTGGTCTTCAATGAATATTTGATAGACCCCAAATATCAAAACGATGAGTGTTTCAAAATGGAGCTTTTACTATTCAATCCAAAATTCAGTTGTTACGTTTTCAGCTGAAATTATGGAAGTTTTGGCTTAGTGGATTGTGGATCAATTTGATCGTTCCAGGCTCTGAGGCGACCACCAGAAGCGTTATCTACCGCAATGATTGTAATATTCATGCTGCATTTCTAACTGTATCGCTGTATTGTTTCGCTAAAATTCAGTAAATAATATCACTTACAGCTCGGAACTACTCAACAGCAGAAACTATTTATGCACTTTGACTGTTCGTTCAACACTCAAAAATCAATCATAAATAGAGTAATAACGGCTGACCAGTATGGTTATGCGAACGTCAATTCTGTGAACTTATCTGTGAATCTGCTAAGTGTTCGAGTGGAAAAACGACGTATGTGTGTGAAGACGGCAGGAAGGTACAACCTCAAGAATGCTGAGGCAGGTGCAAGACCTTGGGAATACTGATTGGCTTTGTGAACTCGAAAAAATGCCCTTTCAGAGCAGTACGTTCTCGCGACACTATCGAGATCTTTCTGCATTTCCATCAGCACTGTCTGTCTCAGGCGTTATACCGGTGCGAATTCATGAAATAAAAACATCAAGCTGCAAGTTTCGCTTGTATCATAACATTCCTGTACTTGAATGAGGAGCAACATAACCTGCAGAGAATAGTTTCTGGAATTCCACATCGCACCCTCGCATGAAAAAAAGTATTAGACCGTAGATGAAATGTATAGGATTGCGATCAAGATTAGAGCTTCAGCTTAACTAAATTTACCTCCGAATAGAGCTTCATAATGATTCCACTCACAGGTTAAAGTTAATGGCACTGATTACAGCGGAGACTGCTTGTCTATACGATATTTCCTGCCATGTGTGTCCTATCGCAGTCAGCGTGATATAGATATCGAGCTCAAACTTTTATTATTAATGGACTTATATAAAACAATAAAAATACAACACCAATGAGATGACAATATATGCTTTGGATGGAGAAAATACAAACACGAAAATGATCGGTAGGTAAGTCTGATCGAAAGATAAAAAAGATCACATATGCACCAAGCTCTCAAGTAAAATGCTCGTATCCCAACCCTGAATGGCAAGGTGCACCGAAATATGCAGCTGGTAAGCAATCGTCCAATAGCAAGTCATATAAGGTTTTTCTTGCAGTAAATGAGGATACCTTCAAAATCAATAATTATTACACAATACTGTAACATATGGTAACGGTCAGTGATGCTTAGTTGAACGAAAAACTCAACTCAACAGTTTAAGTCTGGATAATGTGGTGAAATGAAAGGGTAAATCAGTTACAATGGCAACGCAAAGTAGGGTTATGGAGAAATAGTATCCATTTCGAGACATAGTCAATACGTCATTAGAGTTGCTACATAGTTGCGAGAAAGGTAGAGGGAAAGCTACGGTTGGTGTGGTGGATACAGGCGCCTCTTTCGTCCTATTGAGACTCATCAGTACTACTCTCCCTCTGTTCAGCCGATTTCCTGAGGTTAAATAATCCTCTATAAAGGAATCGTCGCCGAGTAATAAATCCCCCAAGTCAGATGATACAGTTACCAGACACTGGGGTGACCGACAGTCGAGCACGTAGCTGTTATTATAAATCATACCGCTTTTATCGATCGCTTTTTTATAAAGGTACGATTCATTATAACTTGCCGTTACATTTCGAGTCAGTTTCCACTAAAGATGATTCTACTCAAACGACTACGAGGACTACCGCATAAGACGATCATCTATAGACAGTCGACTCCAATCATGGACTCGGAAGAAGACGATTATGTCGGAACGTTGGCCGGCCAGACATTATTATTAGGCTCGTTTCAGCTGATTTGTTGCGTTGTGGATTCTGAAATTTATAAGGAAAATTGACGAATCTGCACTAATTACTTGGTTCATTTCTTCATTGTCTCTCTTCACGGAATTCATGTGTTTTTAGCTAATACCTTGAGGAATCGCTAAGGCCATTCTAGAGAATCAAAATTGATTTTGATACTTCGTCATCATTTTACTTTAATATCGGTGATAAGGCTGGAATTAATGCGTACAAGGAAGAAATATGAATTCTTCAACGATGTCTGTTCTTAGAGAAAGTCTTTTTTCCTGACACGATAACGCAGCCCAAAGATATCCCGCCAGCC
>JAHQIW010001701.1:0-69652 GCA_019055375.1 Parelaphostrongylus tenuis
AAATCAAGACCGTCGCCATGTTCAAGTATGGAGTTAGATGTTTCAGTAGCAGTTGAATGATTGATTTTGCAAGCGTATAGTGGGTCTGTTTCTAACATTTTGACATCACCAGAATACTTGAAATACGGTGGGTCGGACACGTGATATGCTTCAACGACAGCCGATGAACGAGAGCCGTTATCGACTAAATTACTCGGGACACTAAGCACTACACAAGAAGATCACCGACCCGATGGTCCGATTTCTTCACGAAAGGAATGGATGAAAAATATACTGCTTAAAGAAATTCTAGAGCGAGAAGCACCCACTGAGCTACTCTGGCACGCGATAAGGAAAATAGAAGTGTTTCGAGGTTTTGTCGCATCCAGTCTTCAGACCAGATGTTGCTCCGTTCAATAATGGTACTTTTTGCTTATTAGTATCTCTCCTGCGTGGACGCCGGTTCCAGACATTTGATGAAATTGAAGAGGCATGTCAGGAGTTTTTTGCTTCAAAACTTAAGAATTGGCGATAATGATCAGATCTGGAAGCTTGAAGATCGTTGGCAGGAGATAGTGGATATTGATGGGCTTTATTTTGAAGAATGATTATTCAATGTCGAGACCGACTACCCAAGCCAGGCAGTTGACAGTTGGCGGCTAACAGATAGATGCGCTGTAACGTAGAAATCGCGATGTGCAAAATGGGCGTCAGTAGTGTAACGGATAGAGCACGCATCCCGGAAAGAGTGAGGTGCGGGTTCTAGTCCCGCCTGACGCGAACGTTCTGCACATCACTCTACATCAATGGGCATATGTTTGTAGCATCATACCACTGCTATAAGCGGTAAAATAGAAAAAAATCTAGAATGATTATTGTCAGCTTCGAATTTTCAGCTGTTGCTAAGAAAAATTTCCGCCTACCCGGTAAATTAAAATGTTTTTGAGCTTTTTCTCAGCTCTGATCATTTGTGCATGAATGTTCTTGTTAGAAAAACTGGAAAGCTGTTTATGAAAGTAAAGAACGATTCATCATAAAACAAATGGCTTACCATGGAGTCAGTTTTCAAAGACTCATGAGTTGTATGTAAAACTGCTTTGATAATTTTTGCAAAGAACCACATGCATCTCGAGGTATCAACCTTGAAAAATCAAAACTCAAACTTGGCTGGTGGAACTTTTATATCATCAACAATAGCATATATGACGGCAATGACGTATCAGAAGGTGTGAGCTAACAACTAAATACTACTTTGTGAAGTGATCAAAGGAGAGTCAAGAATGTGGATGCCAAGGGCAGTAGGTAACTAACTGAACTACACTGCATTTTTTCTAAGGCACTGTAATGAAAGAGAGATGAAAAAGTGACACATATACAAAGTAGTTGATGGAACACAGAAAACAAACATTGTATGCACCTTGAACTGGGATCGTTGAATGTTTTATGTAGGAAGATTAATGCACAAATTATATGCCGAAAAATACTGAGCAATGCATACCTGACATACGGACTAACACAATATGATTGCATAGAAACTATTCGGTGGAAAAGTCTCAATGCATCATAACGAAAAGGAAATGTAGCTATGACCCTGACTGCACTATAAGATGACGTAAGCCTGTTTGAACGCCCGATGACCGCCGCAAAATATCATCTTCAAAAGATAAGGTAGTACTAGGAATATAATAGCAGAAGAATGCAGGAGAATTAAACTAATGAGAGTAAGGAAGATGAGTAGAAGTTGTGCGTAAGTACAAGATATACTTCTTTTTACATTACTTCAGAAAATATCACCGTACTACACCTGAATCCAGAATGATCGCAATTTCATATGAGCACTTGTAAAGGTGATTCTCATAGACCACTCTCACATGGTACTTCCGTTCTGAAAAGTGTGAGAATCTCTTTAATTGCGGAAGTTATGGTTTCTTCAAAAAACTTCTGTCCATAATAAGATAGTTGTTGCTATGGACAGCTTGCGCCTAAAACGGCACCGAACATGTTGAGGGATGGGTACAAGTGGAGGGAAGGTAGACTGCTGTTCAGTCAAGAACGAGTATCGTTTATTTGATTGAAAGAAATGCTAAGCCTAGAGAGACAAGCTCGGGAAAAATTCCGAAGTGAACTCAAAACAGCACTGAATACTCACCATTTCGACTAGCGAACGTTTGCCCGCAATTCTCGCAAGAATATCTAAGCTGATTCCTAAAATAACCTCTAACGTACAAAATTTCAAAACTTCTAAAAAGCAAGATTCTCACAATTGATGGACGGCAATGTGTCTTTGAAGTTTGCATTTTATTGCGAACTCCTTGTCACAGTCATCGCAGTAAACAGGTATCTGAGCTACATCAGTACGGCATAAAAACATACGAAGCATTTTGTAACGGACGAAAAGTAATAAAGACCCATATGGATCGAAGAAAACGAGTCCTTCTATTATACTTAGCTTTCAAAATGGCGAAATAAAGAGTAAAAGGTACTTGTTTTTGCATAAAAATGAATCAACCCACGCTGACAGATGAGTTCATCCGCATCTTCTTGGCATGTGCGTGTGAACATGAGGAGACTTGAAATCCTAAAAAAGGCAATCCTACTCATCACTCTGGTATTCAGACACAACTGACCAATCCTGTTCAATGCTTATTTGAAAAAGTAACAATTGCCAAGCCTATCTTCCCCAAACTAATTGTTAAGTTGAAATCCACCGTCGACACAGGGCATTCGATGCTTCGGCCTCCATCCATTACCTCTTCACTGACTTCCTGATCCTTTTCCTCATACTTGCCACACCTCCACTTGAGATTCGCTCTTGATACATAAGACAATTCTGTCTGTCTTTTCGTCGCTCCACTGATGTTGTTTTCGTATCCTCAGCAAAGCGATTATCATATCAACATTTTTATGTTTGCGAGTACTGACGCTATCCTTGCAGAGTAACGGCAATGATTGTGGTTGCATTCCGAACAGCAGATAGTCATTTGTGGGTAATGGTAACAGTGGCAAAGGAGACATCCTGCTAGCAGGATTAACATAAGCAAACTGAGAAAATATACGGACGTTGACTGTACGCACTTCAAGCACCGTCGGTAAAACAATTGAAGAGTAGGCATTTATGAGTGAATAGTTGCGGTTCCATGCCGCTGTCAACGGGCAACCAAAGGGATTTAATTGCTAAATTTATACTCAACTGGCAAATATGCATTTATTCACCTATATGGCATCCATGAAAGTCGTAGTCTTTACGCTTTACCCTTGAAACTTTCTTTGCAAGAGCAATAAAGTTCTGGCTTAACTTCCTTCGGTCAAGCTCACAGCCTTAAGTGTTGAAAGAGGCAAGCTTCGCCGAAAGGATTTGGCGTCTTTTCTTTCAGGGTACGAGAAAAGTTTTGTCAATCTTGTATCTTGCTAATTTTAGCATTGACATGCTTTTTTTCTACCGATTTCGAAATTTTCTGAAAATTTATCAATTTTGTTCTAGAATCTGCCTCATTTATTAGTCTTCAGTTGTGGAAAAGTTATAGATCGTAAAAATGAACATATTGCAGTAGTTGAGTTGTACAAGACGGGAATGAAAACGGCCGGCATTGCCAAAATCGACTGGTTTCATACCAGCAAGTGCCCACAATGCCGTGGATCATTAGAGACTGAAGAGATTGAGGCCGTCTTTGAAAAAATCGCTTAACCACCTCGTTCACTCGGGGAAACATTCAGAAGGTGAGTTATTAGATGCGAACAAATTCCGGAGTGTTCGATGCTCAAAATGGATTGAGAAGATCGGGATCAGCCAGCGAAGCGAACGAAACTTACGGTCAAAAATAAGCTAAAGCTACACAACTACAAGATCGCCCGAGTTTACTTTCTGGACATGAAGATGGAAGAGGAACGGTTTTGAAAGGCTCAAATAAAAATTTGCCAATCAACTGGTGCACTTCTGTGGAAGATACTTTTGACAGGTGAGAAGACTTTCACAGTCGAACAACTCTACAATCGTCAGAGTCGGCGTCAAATCCTCAAAAAGGATCAGCAGAAGCCCACAGTAGCAAAAACCATGAGCCGCAGAAACTTTCCGTCCTCTGCGATGTTCTGGATTCGGCATGCTCAACGATTGTCCTTTGTCAAGAGCATTCTCCAGGCTTTTGGAGGAAAGACATATAACCATCAAATTTGCCGGATCTCAACTCAGTGGTTCAATGCGTGTGGTTCATACTGGAGGAAAAAGTCTCGGTTACTAGTTACACTACCCTAGACGTGTTTAAAACGGCATTGACATGCAGCTGGGACGAAATTACCGCGGAAACGTGTACGACCATCATTGGGAATTTTTGCAAGAGACTTCGTAACCAAACGAAGGCCAAAGAAGACATTTTTGAGAATCTGTCGCATTTTTGTTCATTGCTGCAGTTTTTTATCTGATAATCGTAGTTATTTCTTCAATAGGATAAGTTGGAGGCGCCGTGGACGACCGGGCGCCTCACCCAACTCTCTCCGACAGGTAATTACAGCGCCATATAGGAAGCAACAGCCAGGTTATCCTCGCGACTGCAAGAAGACTCGCTCACCACTTTTCAACGACAATAGAGAGGGCGATTTAAGAAATTGATCTCTAGATTACTGAGTCCCGCACAGTGAAAAAAAAACACTGTGAGGATGGATTAATGAATAAAATTGGAGCGAACTGAATTTAATGAATTTGTTTGCTTATGCACTATTTTATTATTTGATTCATTTGAATGACCCGTTATCAGAATTATGATTGTAATGATACCAGTATTTCTAACATTTAGGTGGTCTTTGGTTTTCCTCTTGTGTTGCGTAGAATGCTGAAAGTGCATGTCTCCTCGCAGTTTAAGGACAGCCTGGCTCTGGCATTAAACAGGGCGTTCTTGTTAACTGCCGAGAGAGCTGAGCTTCGTGCGCGCCTTGACTAGCATCACAGCCACTCATTCACGACGTTCCATGCAGTGATTTTACTGTTGAAATATCTAAATTGATAAATAGAACTTCTTTCGCACCCTGCAGATGGGGTTGTTTTCAGGCGCAAATAATTTCATCCATATACGTAAGCATCACAAAAGTGTAAAGAGTAAACAAAATCGCGAGGTGACCTTGTCATGGTCTATAAGAATACAAAGTTTTACTTAAACGATTGAATCTCATCTGAATCAAGCTATCGAAATCATTGTATCCACATATCTAAAAATGTATCCATTTAGATACAGAGCTACTTTGGGCCTTCTTGCTGAAAAAAGCCTTTTCTCCTGAACATTAAGGAATTATTCGAAAGTTTAAATCTGGGCCATTTATATTTTACAGCTAATTTGTTTTTTCGGTCAGTATGACCCCGTGGGCGCTTCTCGCTGAATTAAATTATCGATGGCGCAAAGCTCTACAATTTTGAGGCTATAATTGCTTTTTTAAAAACAGAACATCATGGACTCAGATACTGAATTTGAGCTTAAATACGTAAGGCACTATGACAACGAATGCAACAGAATATGAGCTTGAGTTCCAGTTCGTCGATAAACCACGACAAGAATTAATATTTGTTGAATATTTCATAGTCTTATCCTCGTTATCTCTATTCTCATATCTTTGCCTCCAAAGAGACGTGTACCGCAGATGCTTGAGATGCTTTGCGATATATATGGGATCTTGCCTCGGATTGATCCCACGTCCAGTCTCCTTTAGACGTTTCTGGGAGTGTGCAAACGCTTACTGTAAGTAACCTGGAACTACGAGTAAGCAGTAGATGTCGTAAAATTCGGTGATTCCGACACTGTTCATTTTCCGAAAGAATCGTTTCACTACAGTGTAGCAGGGGAAATGAGAATGTGTCCCCACATATGCTGCGCACTGCTTATCGGTAGGGTACATGGCGGCCGTGGATCGATGCAGCATGCAGGCGCTTTCACATATGGTGCAATTTTTGTTATTGAATCCAGGATTTTTCGCGCTTTGTAAGAGGAAGGCCAAAGATAAAACCTTGAACTGTGGCACTAAAAGATCTCCCCACATGTTCATGTTCTATAGCGCTTCGATTTAGGCTGATTGGCCTAGGTCTAGATTTAGACTTGAAAGGGGGCTTAGAAAGTAATATGGATGAAACATGAAAATCTAAGCTTCCAGACGATAGGAGAAAATTTTCTCCCAGAATGCGAACACAAGAAATCTAAAAATGCCTGCGAGGCGGTGGACAAATTTTCAAAGAAATAACGAAAATTTGCACGATAAAGTGCGACGCGTGTAAAACACAATTTCAATTCCAACGCTACAGCGCTGTAAGAAAGCCTTCCTAATAACAACTGTACTTTTGAATTATCTGAGATTTACTTCATATATTAGCTAATGATAAAAGGATAAAAGGATAAAGCTTTCGGCGTTGATCAATTCCTAAGGGATGCGCCATGCATTCGTCTTCAATTTCTAACTTCGTTTGAGGTGATTGAATGCATATCTGGCCTTTACAATGACTCGCGGTGGCCTCCCGCTTAACCGAATCAGTGCTGCTTATCCTCTCAGACAGGTCTAAGACCAGTCTGGTACCAATTTACCGACTACGGAGGGATGGATGGCTTGGTGAGCCATGAGCGCGAGATCGAACCATTGACCTCGTGTGCGATGCAGGGCACCTCTAACCACTGCGCGACATGCGCTTTCTTAGCTAATAATAGGTTGGAGGAAATGCCTTGTGTAGCGGAATATAAGCGCAATGATAATAAAAACGCGTAGCGAGCGAGGAATGTAGCTTTATTTCGATTTCACAGGATTATAACAAAATTTCCCAAAAAAGTACCCACCTGAATTAACGGGATTCATGCAAACTGAAGAATAATAGAAGTTTGAAAGTAAAAGTTTGTCAAGCGAAATACAAGCGTGGTAGTAGCAAACGCGCACGAAGCGTGTGAAACATAATATTTGAATGCTGCAGCGCTGGAAAAAAATTGTCTTTTCAAGAAACGAACATATGCAACTGTTCTCTGAAATTTGAGCACCTGATTGATCACCGATACTTTCAAGAAAATTTCTTGTTCAGCAAAAGAGGCCCCTTCCTCATTTTGTCACAATGATGGGAGAGAACCGACAAAGGTTAAGGCCTAAAGAATTTGACTTTATCAATAGTTATAGCGTTCAATAGATGTATATTCATGAAATACAATGAGATGAAACGTTGTTTACATAAAGTCAGCGTTTCTGTGCTCCCAAAAGCTTCTGAGGACGACCAGTCCGTGGAATCAAGCCAAGGTAGGGTTCCATGTCTATTGTGATTTACTGAGAGTTATTATAGCTCGATAAGATAATCCAATTTGTTCCAGACTGCTTACTTTCCGTGCTTCCATAATGGCGTTCACAGCCGTTAAACAAATGCTGTGTTGTTTCGTATAAGTATCTTCGTGGAAGAGAAATAATTGTGCTAGGATGCCACTCTCAACAGTATTGTTTCTAATTGTGCCTAAATTTATCCAGTTGAATAGGCCTTGTCGGAACAAAAATCTACCACACATTACAGTCACACCTCTAGAAATAGACTTTTGCCATGAGCAGAAAGCGACGTTAATTGAAAGCGACTCTAGTGTAGCAGAAAAGCCTTTATTAATGCTCTCTCGGCTTCATACTTCGTCCTACATTGCTCTGCTCAGAAAGGAATCTCTGTCGTCACAAGGAAATCAGAGAAAACGCATTATTCCTTTTAGATCTGTTTACATAAGCCGGCAGCAGTTTTTATGAAGACTTGTCCAGTCGGCATTTTAAGAGAAATAAGAAAATGCAGATTCACAAAAGTAACCAGCCAAGAGCATGATTGATTAGTAACAAATAAATAGGAGTGATAAGGAGCGCCTGTCGCCTATGCAGTGTAAACGCCCTAAACGAATAATAGCGGCATAGATGCGGAACGAATTAAGAATAAGTTTATGTGATAGGAGATGTTGACAACTAAACAGTTGTAGATTCATCACACTGGAAACGAAAAGAGACCGTGGAAATGTAAATGCTGAAAAAGAAATTGGGTTTCTATTAGAGTGGAAAGTGGAGAGATGATGCCATATTAGGATTTAGGAGGCAATAGAGCATTAGTTAGGTCGTGTTGAAAGTGGATGATATGAATCATGAGATACATGATATGCACAGGTTAACTAAGTCTAGAAAGCACATTAGTAAGCGAATACAAAGAATGGCATATTATTGCTTCACGAAAACGGCATTTCATATAGAGTCGAAAAATGAAAAGAAGGTGAAATCTCAGGAAACCTATCGAAAGCGCTCATGATACTGGAGAAACTAAGACCTCATCGAGGACTTTTTGCTAATTATGCAAAGTTTCAGAAGATATTCTGTAGTACGAAAAACTTACTAAAACAACACTGTAGCACGACTCCTGTGCGTCATCCAATGAATCAGAAATCTGTAATTATTTATTTTGACCATAAACGATTGCTTTGAAAGCTGACCTCTATCAAATCTTTTTGAAAGAAAAATCAATAATTTTTTTTACAATTTCGTCTTGTTTGAAATCCACGATTTTGGTCTTCTTCAGCGGGTTTTGAATTGGCTGATGGTGCACCGCTCAAATGAAGATTTCACCTGACAATAGCCTTACATACAATATGGCTTTCATTGATACTGATTTTCGTTTGATCATATTTTGTTTTTCACCGAGCTTTCCATCCTGCAGTAGCCGGTATCATTTACCAGCTAGCACAAAGCGTACAAGTGAAAGGAGCAATACCAATGATTATCGGTCCTTCTCCGCTATCACGACCTTGTTTGAAGCTTGCGGCAAAAACGTATTTCTTGCTTTTGTAAACGGTTTGAAAGTCCTTCTATAACTCAAATCAAGTGAATTTGAATGATATAATTTATTTATCAAGTGTCTTGTTTTTAGGGATGTAACACGAATTAAAATTTTTCCCGCATTCAAGAATTTCTCGCCAGCTAGAACCGTTCTTACAATCAAATTCTAATCGATAACTAGAGAAAATCTTATCGATTTCTCGGGTATATATGGTTTCTAGAAGGGACTTTCTGCAGCTCTGTAACGTTTAAAGGAACGTTGGGTTTCACATCCGAATTATTGCTGTTACTGCACCACTTTGAAAGCAAGCTGTTTTCTTGAAATTTTTTTAGTGAGTCTGTAGCTTAAACGATATCTCAAATCTAGACGACGATCACTACATCCCGACTATGATATCAATATGGATAACCGACTCGAATGAAGACGAAGAAGGAGGAAGACGCAGCGAAATGTTAGTCACTTAAGTATTTTTAAAATCCTCGTGGTGTTGGCTAGGTTATAGGCAAAACCTCTACGAAGATGATTATCGAAAAAGAGGAAAACAAGTGCAACGCGTCGACATACTAAAGTGGAACCCTTAGTGATTTTCTATAGCTTTGGCTACTCAATAATTTCCGCGATACGATAGAGACCGACCAATTTTCTCATCTCAATAACGACTGAACTTCTAAAGCATGGCTTTCTGCACTATGCATATCTAAAACACAGTTTTCCACAACTTAAGCTTTTCACTGCATTTCTGGCCAATCAGTGCTCGCTATCGTCTGCTTATGCATTTAGGTGTACAACACCTAATGCTTGGTCTACAAAACTATTTTGAGAAGATTAATAGGACTCTAACTGCTAGATTAACTGGTAGCAACACACATCGTAGAGCGTTGAAACAGTGTCTCTGCTTGCGGTCCTCCAGACTTAACTATTTTTAATGAGGCGAATATTGACAAACTAATGCCAGCTGCTATGTGAAGCATAGACAACTCAGATTATGGTCAGTAGCTCACTTTAGGAAGCTCATACCGTTGAGACGGTGACCAGCTCATTAAGCAAGAACGTTTCCACTCAGACTCAAACAGCAACAAAGGTCACAACGAGGACGAACGACTGTGTAGCATCCGCTCCGCCCAATTAATTAGCTCAGGGGAATACGAAATGGGTCAAGACGTTGGTAAAATAATTTTGCTTTCTAATAACTGCTTGAAATTGCTTCGAGGACAAAAGAGATGTGGTTAGTCAGTAGATCAGATTTCAAAAGAAAGTTGTTTGTTACCTTACCCATATGTTTTGTTTCAAAGGCTCTTGCTTCGTTCGGGACATCAGCAGCACCCTCCTTCGGTTCAGCGTCCCCTGAGTCTAAATAATCTTCTGTAAAGGAACCGTAGGTAGCATTGTCCATGCAAGAAGAAATGCTGTAATTTCCTTTCTAAGGACAATTTACTTGAACATGTATTGTTATACCTGCTTCGATTGTTTTCTCGAATTTTGATCTCACAAACCGTAGTTTAATTGAATCTCAAAACCTTGTAGGAAATCGTGCCGCAATGTTCTTTTGTGACTATAAAGTGAGTCTGAAACTATAAATGTCAATACTCGCATTAATGCTCGAAGAAGCGATGACAAGCTACTGCAAACTCAAATTCGATCCATCAATAGAACGTTCTGTGAAGGTCTTTCCTGAAACGAAGTTTGGTATGAAAATTTGTACTCATCAAAATACTGAATCATTGCAATGTCGCTATGTAACATCTTATCGGGTAAAGTTTCAACGTCCTCGTCTATTCAAAAGTCTAACTGATCGGAGTCGATGGTTTACAGTCTCGCGTCTTCGTCGCGCGAGTCTGTGTACATGTAAGAAGTCAATTTTTCCATTGGAGCACGCTCAAAATGAAAAACCTTCTTAGGCAAAGACTCTCCAAAATAAAAAAGAAAAAGCTGTTCACTTTCCTTGTCAAAGTTTATGAATGGATTAGTATAGTATAATTATGTTGCTTTTTGTTAACTATTACTCTACCATTTGTTACAAAGTGGACCGTGGACACGAAGAGAAGCTATTATTCACTTTGAAAGACCGGTGTATATCGAACCATGCCATGAGAAACAGAAAGTGTTACATAGCAGTCGTTACCCCTAGAAAAAGGTACAAGAGGTCGTTGTTTTCCTTTAGCATTGAACGGTCAACTTTCTGCCAATTAGCCTTCCTCGGAGCTTAAGATGTATACTCTTTCTTGAGATATTGCATAATATGTTACATAGGAAATAACTCAACATCTTATAACTTATCCTTTCCATTCTCAGATTTCTTAATGAAAATATTGAATTTGTTACGCAGAGACTATCGTTGTCTCCACATGTTGCTCCTCATTTCAAAGAAATCTATATTCCCGGCAAATGTGCTGCTTTCAATCTGGCATAATCTCATTTTTTTCTTACCATCTTGAGAAACTTTCGCTAAAACGTTAACTGCTCTGCGCCATAAGCATTCCTGATCTTTGCAAATTTTGCGAAGTTTTGTTTTCCTTCGACAACGTTTCTTCCATAAGCAAACAATTTTCACTTTGTTATACTCTTAGGTCAAAATTCCAATGGACAAATAAAACTCACCAAGTATTCTGTGGGTGGCATTGATCAGAATGAAGAAAACACTGGATCAATTTGACGTAAAAACTCCAAGTCAAAATAACTGAAGGTTGTTGAAACTCCATTATGTAGGGAGTAAGCGAAGGTGTTTTGCGTTTGATCAATGTCGAGTGTGTAAGTTATTGATTGTTCAACGCATATTTTTAGCAAAAAGAATTGCGTTAGAAATGATCACCTTCTCTCAAAAAATATAATTCACATATCAGAGATTATGCACTCTATCGACACTTTCTCCGTTCTATACTGAGAGTGCTTTCACAAAAGTTTCGTTTGAAAGGCGCGCATCGAAAAGTTTTTTCTCAAATTTTGCAAGACGTGTTGGAAGTGCGTTGCGATCTTATAGATAGATAAATTTTCTCGGTTTTCACATATCAATTAGTAATGTCGAGGTTTATACAAAGTCGACCTCTTGATTGTTGCGTCAACTCATATGTTTTATAGCACTGTGTGCGAAAAACTCTACTTCGAAATCGAACTGTTTTTGCCAGTTAGTCAGTTTAATTCACGATATTCTGATATAACATTTGGAGGAAGGTACATCTCCCTATACACAATTCTCAAAAGTCATCACAGCGGTTGAGAAATAAAAGACAATGTATTTCCGATCAAAAATGATGATGCATACTGCAGATGAGTTCATTCATTGATAGCTCACAATAATTTTGAAATCATTAATGTACATCAAGAGCTGGGATCTCTATGGAATAATAGAACATCTTTCTTCTATCCTTTTATAAGTATTTTTATTTACAAACCCATTCATATCCTATTAAGAACGCGATTCTTCGCTACAACTATTGCTCTTCCATATGCAGGTTGATTCTGAGTACTCTACGTATTTTTTCATGTTGATTGACTTCACAGCAATTCTCTGTAACTTTCTCAAGTTCTCGAAGAAACTTCATTGTGACCATATGCAAGTGGTTTTGACGGTATAAAGTAAACCAGAGATTGAATCTGTTCAGCTATATCCCATAAGTATCTTCTCCGTTTTCACTACCTGTATGTTAAGAATAGGTTGATTTTTACGATTTTTTTTTTGGAGCTAGTATAAGTTGGGGGAATAGAATATTATGCACTGTGGAAGATATCTTGGTGAAAGGCCAAAGCCAGTTTGGGAAACCTAGTAAAACCTGCATATTTCTCGCACGTTCACTGCTGCCTCTCAGCTTTCTCTGTCTTCAGAGGCGCTTCTTTCAAAGGGGTCGATTGAGGTAATGCTTGTCAGTTTGGCATTCCCAAGCTTTGAATACATGTAAACCTTCAAATTTTTAGCCAATATTGTACTGTGCTCTACTCACTCACATCAGAGTACATCGCTATGTGGTCGACAAAGGATTCGTCGCTCAAATCCAGCCCATTTAATAACGATAGAATGTGTTCAGATAAACATGAGAATTAGGGGCGTGAAGCCAATCGACTTTTGAGAACTGTACATACCCGACGTTTACGAGTTGATGATGAAAGCGAACATATCCATGGCACGAAAGATGAGAAGGATGATACTGTCTCACTTTCTCAAGGTTGCCGAAAAGATATCGCAAAAGAAATGGAAAATTGCTCATTTTTTAAAGGTTGTTGTCTTGGTGCTTGAAAATATAGATTATTAGAACGCATAGGCGTTACTCTTGCTAGAAATACGTATAACAACCACCGTGCATGCACTATAAGATGTTCGGCGTCAATTCCCTTATGCAAGGATTAATGGCTGCACCTGAAGGAGCGTGCTGCTGATGCGACTTGCTAGAATCACCCGAAACGTATGTTAAGCACTGCATGTACCTCAACAGATCACATGAAAGGCTCAAACTATGTTATAAGGTTTGATCTCTATCATTTTTTTAGCTAGCAAAACATATAATGAAAATCCACAAAACGTGCTTTGTATAAAAATCAGCATCTCTCAAACCATCGAATGACTATAAGGAGTACAAGAACGTAGATAAAACAGTAAAAAACTTTATAACAGTTTAAGCACCTTGCAAGGATGTGTTTTCCCCATATAAATATTTCAAATTTTCAGAAACGTAATCATTCTTTTACTAGAAAGACCTTCACATAAGTTTTCTTTGTGGTGTATTTTTCTTTCTGCCGAAAAAGTGTCTCACATACATGAACACAACTTCCAAGAACCACCATCTTCATTCGGAGTTCGAGCGGTGGGCGACCTACCAATGCTTTCAGTGTGAGACGTAATGTTTTTTTAATGCTGTTCATGCGACGTTTTAAGAAAACCTTTTCGAAAACCAATTCTAGCATTAAAACCATCAAGATCTGAACGATCGAATGACTTCTCGTAGTCTACAGAAAAACCATTCCCGGGGCCCAATAGAGCAATCAAGACAATCCGGTGCAAAACGTAATTTTGACTTTGTTGCTATAAAACAGTAAGAGAGGCTTTGAAGAATCAGACATGATATTGAACTAGCCATGATTTGAATTTTTAAACATTTACCAGAAGTCTATGAAAAATTTTTGTTCTTGGGAGAAAAGCTTCAAAACAATCGTGTATCAGCTCAAGTGCATGTCTCGAAAGGGCTGATACAGCCACTTGAAGTGCTGCTCTTTATTATTGAGAATTTGCAATCGATCGTGTTATAGTGTTCATTCCATTTAGATAGTACTTCACATAGACAATCCAGAAAAGCTCGATAATTATTGAATGAGCCTAAGACGGTCAAGTGTGCTTTTTACGTTTTTGCTGATGATTGAGCAGTTGCGAAACCTTAATTCTTTAGATTTCAAAAAAGGGGCAGTCAAAAGTTAATACTTCGATATGCCTCAGCTGCGTTGCTTGCAATGGTCATATAGAGAATCGAAGATCGCAACAGGTTTCTTATCTGTTGTAACGGCCTGACAGTTTTCTGACATAATCGACCCCTGATTCAACTCTGTTAAGTAATCTTAGGTGCTAACACATGATATTGCATAATCTTTCTGAATTATCACCTCCTCTTCTGTCCATTCAAAATACTAGTGTGGTTTATTTCCATCTATAAGCTTCCAAAAAGAAGTAGTGGTGGCATGTAAGTTAGTACATCAGTTAATTTTTTTACAATCGAATTGGCACAACTATTTGTAAATGAGGCTCATTTGGACTCGGAACAGAGCGATGTGCGCCCGTAAAGCTAAGAGGCGCTGAAGGAGGCCTCATGGCAGCGACAGTTTGTGATCAAGGAAGTATCGTCACCCGAGATCTTGTCCTACTCCTTAATGACGGTGAGATAGTTCAAAGCGACGTAATGCTGAGGTACAGGAAACCAATCAACTCCTACAAGCTGTACACTCCCCATGCTTTGAAATTATTATGTAGCAAACAAATATCTGTGACATTGAAAGGTATGAGGGATGAAGAAACGGTTTCACTCTTACAAGATGTGCAGAATTGAGTAGTAAGAATTGAAAGTAAATTTAGTTTTATAGCTCTAGAAGAAGAAGTGTCCAAGTGAGGTGAGGCGCATCAAAGACAAAGCCTTTTCTCGGTATAATGTCGTTCTTTTGTGACACTGAAGTGTTCTGATCATTGAAATTTTACTATAAAACTGTCAGCAGAACCATCGCTGAGGTTCAAACAATAAACTATTTATACGGAAAGTGCGACGTATTTTTTCCTTCTTGGTATTACGCACGAAAACACCCTTTTATAAAATAAAACCTATAACTAGATTCTCTATTTTTTCAGTTGTCAAATGACTTTACAAGACCGTATTTTGGCGAAACTACAAATCAGTGCACATCTTTAGGAACCTTGATTTTAGGAAAGAACACAAGCTTGGAAACCTTGTGCTTAGGATTGCTACCAGACGGTTTCTGCGATAAATTGGTTTTCTTTCGTAGCCAACCTCGCATGCCTACTTAAGGAATCATTGGTTTGTACTCTGAAGATTCTCAGTTCATTGAAACCAAACATGTACGGTTCTCATATACTAGGTTGAGAAAAACGCCGGCGTTTCTGAACACTTTCTTTTGTTTTTTGGATCGCTGGCTTCTGAACACTGGCGAAAAAAACCAATTTCGAATTCATGAGAATATCGCTGAAATATTTCCATAAGAAACTATTACTGCAACGTTAAACATTCCTTAGATATCAAATGATGACGATGGATAAATTGAGCTTCGAGTTTTGATACGATATTGCTGAAAGCGACAACTTTTGTTAGACAAATGATGCTGCAAAAATCTGTGGTGCCGAGGGTAAAGGAGCTGTGGGTCATGTGACTGCTGCAAAGGTGTACAAACGATTTGAATGTGGTGATCTCAGTGTTTCAAAGACCAACGACGTCACGGCCGGACAGCGAATTAGGACGATGTAGAATTGCAATAAGCGTTGAATGTGGAACCGTCATCAAGCAATAGTATTAGCTCCAGAACTCAACATCGATCAAAAGGCGGGTCTGGAATCATCTCCAACAACCTGACTTTGCCCACAGTAAGCCTCGAGAAAATCCGGAAGAACTGACTGAAGCTCAAGGCAGTCGCAGTGTTAAGGTCTGGAGTTACCCGTTGAATAAAAAATGATTTTGGAAGCGTATAGTGGGTTTGCTTCTAATATTTTGATATTACCAGAATCCTTAAAATAAGGTGGGTCGGACACGTGATGTGCTTCAACGACAGCCGATGAAAGAGATCTGTTAGCGACGGAATTACTCGGGACACTAAGCACTATACATGAAGATCACCGACCCGATGGTGCGACTTCTTCACGAAAAGAATAGAAAAAGATATAATAATCAGAGAATCCTTAGAGCGAGGAGCACACACTGGGCTACTCTAGCACGCGGTAAGGAAAATGGAAGTGTTTCGAGGTTTTGTCGCATCCAGTCTTCAGTCCAGATGCTGCTCCGTTTGATAATGGTATTTTTCGCTCATTGGTACATCTTCTGCGCGGTCGCCGATTCCAGGAATTTGGTGAAGTTGAGGAGGCATGTCAGGAGTTTTTTGGCTCGAAACTCAAGGATTGGTGATATTGATTAGATGTGGAAGCTTGAAGATCGTTGGCAGGAGATAGTGGATAATGATCGGCTTTATTTTAAGGAATGATTATGCAATGTCGAGACCGACTTCCTAGGCGAGACAGTTGACGGCTGGCGGCTGGCAGATAGATGCGCTGTAACGTAGAAAGAGTCATGTACAAAATGGGCGTCAGTAGTGTAAAGTGTAGATCACGCATTCCCGGAAAGAGTGAGGTGCAACTTCTAGTTCCGCCTGACGCGAAAGCTTTGCACATCACTCTACATCAATGAGCATAAATTGTAACATAATACCACCGCTAGAAGCGGTTAAATAGAAAAGATCTAGAATGATTATTGTTAACTTCAAATTTCCAGTGGATGCTAAGGAAATTTTCTGTTAACCCAGTAGATTAAGTTGTTTTTGAGCTCTTTCGCAGATCTGATCATTTGTGCATGAATGTTCTTATTAGAAAAACTGGGAAGCTGTTTATGAAAGTAAAGGATGACTCATCATAAAACAAATGGCTTACCACGGGGTCAGTTTTCCAAGACTCATGAGTTGCATGTAAAACTGCTTTGATAATTTTTCCAAATAAGCACATGCATCTCGAGGTATTAACCTTGCCAAATCAAAACTCAAACTTGGCTGGTGGAACTTTTATATCATTAACAATAACATATATGACGACAGTGACGTTTCAACAGGCGTAAGCTAACAATCAAATATTACTTTGTGAAGTGATCAAAGGAGAGTAAAGAATGTGGATGACAAGGGCAGTAGATAACTGATCGAACTACATTGCATTTTTTTAAGCACTGTGAAGGAGAGATGAAAAAGTGACACATATACAAAGTAGTCGATGGAACATAGGAAACAAGCATTGTATGCACCTTGAACTGAGGATCGTTACATGTTGTGTGTGGGAAGATTAAAGCACAAATTACATGCTGTGAAATACTAAGCAATGCATAGCTGGCATACGGACTAAGACAATATGATTAATTAAAAACTTTTTGCTAGAAAAGTCTCAATGCACCATAACGAAAAGTAAGTGTTGTTATGATCCTGACTGCACTATAGGATGAGGCAAGCTTTTTTGAACGCCCGTTGATCGCCGCAGGATATCATCTCTAAAAGATAAGGTGCTACTAGGAAGATAACGGCAAAAGAATGCAGGAGAATTGAACTAATGAGAGTAAGGAAGATAAGTAGAAGTTGTGTGTAAGTACAAGATATTCTTCTTATTACATTAGTTCAGAAAATATCACCGTACTACACCTGAATCCAGGCTGTTCGCAATTTCATGTGAGCACTTGTGAAGGTGATTTTCATGGACCACTCTCACATGGTACTTCCGTTCTGGAAAGTGCAAGAATTTCTTGGATTGCGGAAGTTATGGACTCTTCAAAAAAATTCTGTCTATAATAAGATAGCTGTTGATATGGATAGCTTGCGCCAAAAACGGCACCGAATATGTTGAGGGAATGGTAAAAGTGGAGGGAAGGTAGACTGCTATTTAGCCAAGAACGATATCGTTTACTTGATCGAAAGAAATGCTAAGCCTAGAGAAACAAGCTTGGAAAAAATTTAGAAGTGAAGTCAAAACAGCAGTGAATACCCACCATTTCGGCTAGCAAACGTTTGCCCACAATTCTCGCAAGAATATCTAAGCTGATTCCTAAAATAACCTCTAACGTACAAAATTTCAAAACTTCTAAAAAGCAAGATTCTCACAATTGATGGACGGCAATGTGTCTTTGAAGTTTGCATTTTATTGCGAACTCCTTGTCACAGTCATCGCAGTAAACAGGTATCTGAACTACATCAGTACGGCATAAAAACATACGAAGCATTTTGTAACGGACGAAAAGCAATAAAGACCCATATGGATCGAAGAAAACGAGTCCTTCTATTATACTTAGCCTTCGAAATGGCGAAATAAAGAGTAAAAGGTACTTGTTTTTGCATAAAAATGAATATAACCCACGCTAACAGATGAGTTCTTCCGCATCTTCTTGGCATGTGCGTCTGAACATGAGGAGACTTGAAATCCTAAAAAAGGCAATCCTACTCATCACTCTGGTATTCAGACACAACTGACCAATCCTGTTCAATGCTTATTTGAAAAAGTAACAATTGCCAAGCCTATCTTCCCCAAACTAACTATAGTTCGTTAAGTTGAAATCCACCGTCGACGCAGGGCATTTGATGCTTCGGCCTCCATCCATTACCTCCTCACTGACTTCCTGATCCTTTTCCTCATACTTGCCACACCTCCACCTGAGATTCGCCTTTGATACATAAGACAATTCTGTCCGTCTTTTCGTCGCTCCACTGATGTTGTTTTCGTATCTTCAGCAAAGCGATTATCATATCAACATTTTTACGTTTGCGAGTACTGACGCTAACCTTGCAGAGTAACGGTAATGATTGTGGTTGCATTCCGAACAGCAGATAGTCATTTGTGGGTAATGGTAACAGTGGCAAAGGAGACATCCTGCGAGCAGGATTAACATAAGCAAACTGAGAAAATATGGGGACGTTGACTGTATGCACTTCAAGCACCGTCGGTAAAACAGTTGAAGAGTAGGCATTTATGAGTGAATAGTTGCGGTTCCATGCCGCTGTCAACGGGCAGCCAAAGGAATTTAATTGCTAAATTCAGACTAAACTGGCAAATATGCATTTATTCACCTATAAGGCATCCATCAAAGTCGTAGTTTTTACGCTTTACCTTTAACTTTTCTTCTCAAGAGCAATAAACTTCTGGCTTTGCTTCCTTCAGTCAAGCTCACAGCCTTAAGTGTTGAAAGACGTAAGCTTCACCGAAAGGACTTGATGTCTTTTCTTTCGGGTATGAAAAAAGTCCTGTCAATCTTATTTTCTGTTAATTTTAGCACTGACATATTTCTTTCTTCTGATTTCGGACTTTTCTGGAAATTTTTCAATTTTGCTCTAGAATCTGCCTCATTTATTGGTCTTCATTTGTGGTAAAGTTATCGGTCGTAAAAATGAACATATCGCAATAGTTGAGTTGCACAAGACAGGAATGAAAATGGCGGGCATTGCCAAAACCGACTGGTGTCATACCAGCAAGTGCCCACAACGCCGTGGATCATTAAAAAAGACTGAAGATATTGAGGCCGTCCTTGAAAAATTGCTTAACCACCTCGTTCACTGGGGGAAACATTCAGAAGATGAGTTATTAGTGCGAACAAATTCCGGAGTGTTCGATGCTCTAAATGGATCGAGAAGATCGGGACCAGCCAGCGAAGCGAACGAAACTTACGGTCAGAAATAAGCTAAAGCTACACAACTACAAGATCGTCCGAGTTTACTTTCTGGACATAAAGATGGAAAAGTAATGGTTCTCAAATAAAAATTTGCCTATCAACTGGTGCTCTTCTGTGGAAGATGCTTTTGACAGGTGAGAAGACTTTCACAGTCAAACAACTCTACAGTCGTTACAGTCGGCGTCAAATCCTCAAAAAGGATAAGCAGAAGTCCACAGTAGCAAAAACCATCACCTGTATCACCTGTCGTCCCGTTGATCGTCGAGTGACTCGAGCGGATACCAGCAACTCTTTCATTTTTCCCTATCGCGTGCAAGAGTAGCCCAGTGGGTCCTCCTTGCTCTAGGAATTCGCTGAGCATCATATCTTCCTTCCATCGCTTTCGTGAAGAAATCGGACCAACGGGTCAGTGGTCTTCCTTTAGAGCGCTTGACGTCCCGAGGAATCCAGTCGGTAACGGCTCTCGTCCTTCGGTTGTCGTTGAAGCGCATCACGTGTCCGGCCCACCTTATTTTCGATATCCTGGCGTGTAGAACGGCGTCTCTGATTTTCGATCGTTGACGTAGGTCGGAAGTTCGGATCCTTTGTCTCATTTGCGAAATACGAGATACTCCTAGCATCGACCTTTCAACTGCGCGTTCGATAACGGCAAGTGATCTTTCATCCTTCTTACGTAGCGACCAGGTTTCTGCTGCATACGTTAGGGCAGGGATAATTGTCAAGTCGAAAAGGTGGGCACGGAGTCGGATGTTCTTTGTCCTCTTCACTACATCTTCGATGCTCTTAAACGTTCCCCAAGCCGCTCGTTTCCTCCTCCTCAACTCTGGGGCTAGGTCGTTCATTATGTTGATTTCACGACCTAGATAGATGTAACTGGAGCATTCGGAAATTGTCGTTCCGTTGAGCGTGAATGGGGCATTAGAAACCCATCCGTTCCTCATGAACATTGTTTTCGTTAGATTCAGTTGAAGATCTTTCCACAGGCGTTATCGAAATCAGTCAACGTTCGTTCCGCTTGGCTGATGTTTGGTGTTATGAGAACGATATCGTCAGCAAAGCGAGGATGGTTTAATTGTCGACCGTCAATTTTCACTCCCATTTCGTCCCATTCGCAAAAACCATGAGCCGCAAATATTTTCCGTCCTCTGTGATGCTCTGGCATTCGGCACGCTCAACGATTGTCCTTTGCCAAGAGCATTCTACACGCTTTTGGAGCAAAGCCTTTCAACAATCAAATTTGCCGGATTTCAACTCAGTGGTTCAATCCGTGTGGTTCATATTGGAGGAAAATGTCTCGGTTACTAGTTACACTACCCAGGACGTGTGTTAAAACGGCATAGACAAGCGGCTGGGACGAAATTACGGCGGAAATGTGTGCGAGCATCGCTGGGAATTTTTGCTAGAGACTTCTTAACCGAACGAAGACCAAAGAAGACAATTTTGAGAACCTGTCGCATTTTGTTTATTGCTGCAGTTTTTTATGTGATAATCGTCATTATTTCTTCAATAGGATGAGTTGGTGGCGCCGCAGACGACCGGGTGCCACCTACAACTCTCTCCGGCAGGTAATTACAGCGGCCTATAGAAAGCAACAGCCAGGTTATCCTCGCGACTGCAAGGAGACTCGCTCACCACTATTCAACGACACTAAAGAGGGCGATTTATGAAATTGAAGGCTAGATTACTGGGTCCCACACAATGAAAAAAACAACACTGTGAGGGATCAATAAATAAAATTGGAGCGGACTGAATAGAATGAATTTGTTGCTATGCATTTTTTTTGTATTGATGACGTTCAGAATGTGTGTGTACAGTACTAGCATTTAGGTGGTTTTTGTTCTTCCTCTTGTGTTGCGTAGAATACTGAAAGTGCATGTCTCCTCGCAGTGTAAGGACAGCCTGGCTCTGGCATTAACTAGGGCGTTCTTGTCTGCCGAGAGTGAATGGTGAAGCTGAGCTTCACCCGCGTTTTGACTAGCATCACAACCACTCATTCACGACGCTCCATGCAGTGATGTTGCTGTTGAACAACTGAATTGATGAATAGAACTTCTCTCGCACCCTGTAGATGGGGTTGTTCTCAAGCGCAAATAATTTCATCCATATACGTAAGCATAACAAAAGTGTAAAGAGTAGACAAAATCGCGAGGTGACCTTGTCATGGTCCATAAGAATACAAAGTTTTACTTAGAAGATTAACCTCATCGGATCAAGCTATCGAAATCATTGTATCCACGTATCCAAAAATGTACCATTTAGATACAGAGCTACTTAAGGCCTTCTTGCTGAAAAAAACCTTTTCTCCTGAACATTAAGGAATTATTCGACAGTTCAAATCTCGGCCATTTATATTTTACAGCTAATTTGCTTTTTTCGCTCAGTATGACCCGTGGGCGCTTCTCGCTGAATTAAATTATCGATGGCGCAAAGCTCTACAATTTTGAGGCTAAAATTGCTTTTTTAAAAATAGAACATCATGGACTTAGATACTGAATTTAGCTTAAATACGTAAGGCACTATGACAACGAATGCAACAGAATATGAGCTTGAGTTCCAGTTCGTCGATAAACCACGACAAGAATTAATATTTTCTAATATTTCATAACCTTATCCTCGTTATCTCTATTCTCATATCTTTGCTTTCAGAAGAGACGTGCAGCGCAGATGCTTGAGTTGCTTTGCGATATGCATGGGATCCTGCCTCGGTTTGATCCCACGTCCAGCCTCCTTTAGACGTTTCTGGGAGTGTGCAAACGCTTACTGTAAGTAACTGGAACTATGAGTAAGCAGTAAATGTCGTAAAATTCGGTCATTCCAACACTGTTTATTTTCCGAAAAAATCGTCTCACTGCAGTGAAGTAGGGGAAATGAGAATGTGTCTCACATATACTGCTGCATTGCCTGTCGGTAGGGTACGTAGCGGCTGTGGATCGATAGAGCATGCAGGCGCTTTCACATGTAGGATTGCAATTTTCGTCTATTGAATCCAGGATTTTCCGCGCTTGTAAGAGGCCAAGATAAAACCTTTAACTGTGGCGCTAAAGATCTTCCCACATGTTCATATTCTACAGCGCTTCGACTTAGGCTGATTGGCCTAGGTCTAGACTTAGATCTGAAAGGGGGCTTAGAAAGTAATATAGATGAAACATGAAGAGTCTGAGCTTCCAAATGAAGGAGAAAGTTTTTTTCTAGAATACGAACACAAGAAATCTAGAAATGCCTGCGAAACGGTAGACAAATTTTCAAAGAAATAACGAAAATTTGCACGATAACGTGCGACGCTTGTAAAACACAACATCAATTCCAACGCTACAGCGCTGTAAGGAAGCCTTTCTAATAACAAGTGTACTTTTGAATTCTCTGAGATTCACTTCATATATTGTACTAATAATGTTAGAGGAAATGCCTTGTAAACGGAATATAAGCGCGATAATAATGAAAGCGCGCAGCGAGTGAGGATTGTAGCTTTATTTCGATTCCACAAGATTATAATAAAACTTCATCAAAAAACGTACCCATCCTGAATCAACGGGATTTATGCAATCTGAAGAACAATAGAAGTTCAAAATAAAATTTTGTTAAGAGAAATGTAGGCATGGTAGTTGCAAGCGCGCACGAAGCGTGTGAAGTATAATATCAACTTGAATGGTGCAGCGCTGGAAAAAATGTTTCTTCAAGAAACGAACATATGCAGCTGTTCAATGAGATTTGAGCCTTTGATTGATCACCGATATCCAATATGTGGAGTACTGTGCAAAAGCGTTTGCGTCAGCCGGGATTCGAACCCAGATCTCACTCTTTCCGGGAGCGTATGCTAACCGTTGCACTACCGACGCTGGTGCGTCAGCCGGAATCAGTAGTGCAACGGTTAGCATGCGCTCCCGGAAAGAGTGAAATCTGGGTTCGAATCCCGATTGACGCAAACGTTTTTGCACAGCACTCCACATGTTGTGTATACTATAACATCATACACTGCAAGTGACAGTCAAAATAGAAAGAATTTAGACTGATCACCGATACTTTTACGAAGTTCTTGTTAGCAAAAGAGGCTCAATCCTCATTCTGTCACGATGACGAGATAGAACCGACAAAGGTTAAGGCATAAAGAATTTGACCATGATAAAAGTTATAGGGTGAATAGATGTATATTAATGAAAGACAATGAGATGAACGTTGTTTACATAAAGTCAGCGTTTCTGTGATCCCAAAAGGGCCAGTCCTGGAGTCAAGCCAAGGTAGGGCTCCATGTCTGTGGTGAAATATTGAGAGTTATTATAGCACAATAAGACAATCCAATTTGTTCCGGACTGCTTACTTTCCGTGCTTCCATAATGGTGTTTACAAGCGTTAGACAAATGCTGTGATGTTTCGTATACGTATCTTCGTGGAAGAGAAATAGTTGTGCTAGAATCCCACTCTCAACAGTATTCTTTATAATTGTGCCTAAATTTTTCCAGTTGAATAAGTCTTGTCGGAACAAAAATCTACCGCACATTACAGTCACACCTCCAGAAATAGACTTTTGCCATGAGCAGAAAACGACGTTAATCTAAGCGACTCTACTGAAATCTTCTACTAATGCTCCTCAGCTCATACTTCGTCCTCTTGCTCAGCTGAGAAGGATCTCTGTCGTCACAGAATCGGAGGTATCAGTATTCCTTGTAGTTCTGATCACTAAGCTAACAACAGTTTGGTGAAGACTTGCCCGTCAGCATTCTCATAGAAGAAGAGAATACGATCAAGAACGTAACCACCAAGCGCTAATCAGTGTGCAATAGATAGAGTGATAGGAGCGCATGCACCTATGCAGTGTAGGCCCTACAACGAATTTAGCGGCAAGTGGACGAATTGAGATAAACTTTAGTGATCGGAGCTGATGACAGTTATACAGTCGTGGATTCACACTGGAAACGAAAAAAGATCGCGGAAATGTAAATGTTGAAGTAGAAATTGGATTTATATTGAAGTGGAAAGTGAAGAGATGATGCCATATTAGGATTTAAAAGACAATAAAGCATTGGTTAGGCCGTGTTGAAAATGGACGACATGAATCGTGAGATACATTATATATACAGGTTTACCGAGTCTAGAGAGCACATCAGTAAGCGAATATAAAGAATGGCAGATTATTCTTCACGGAAACCGCATTTCATACAGAATCAAAAATGAAAGGAAGGTGAAATCTCAGGAAACCTATCGAAAGCACGCATGATACTGGAGGAACTAAGACCTCATCGAGGACTTTTTGCTAATTTTGCAAAGTTTCAGAAGATATTCTGTAGTACGAAAAACGTACCGAAACAACACTGTAGCACGACTTCTGTGCGGCATCCAATGAATCAGCCATCTGCAATTATTTATTTTAAACATAAACGATTGCTTTAAAAGCTGACCTCTATCGAATTAATTTAAGTGAAAAATCATTAATTTTCTTACATTTTCGTCTTCTTTGAAATCCACGATTTTGGTTTTTTTCGGCGGGTTTTGAATTGGCTGATGGTGCACCGCTCAAATGAATATTTCACCTGACAATAGCCTTATATACAATGTGGCTGTTATTGATACTGATTTTCGTTTGATCATATTTTGTTTTCACCGAGTTTTCCATCCTGCAGTAGCCGGTATCATTTACCAGCTAGCACAAAGCGTACTAGTGAAAGAAGCAATACCAATGAATTATCTGTACTTCTCCGCTATCACGACCCTGTTTGAAGCTTGCGGCAAAAACGTATTTCTTGCTTTTGTAAACGTTTTGAAAGCTCTTTGATAGCTCTAATCAAGTGAATTTGAATGGTATAATTTATTTTGTAGATATAATGTTTTTAGGGATGTAACACGAAATAAAATTTTTCACACATTTGAGAATTTCTCTCTAGATAGAACCGTTCTTACAATCAAATTTTACTCCTTAAATAGAAAAAATCTTAACGATTTCTCGGGTATATTTGGTATCTAGAAGGGACTTTTTGCAGCTCTATAACGCTTAAAAGAACGTTGGGTTTCACATCCAAATCAGTGCTGTTACCTCACCCCTTTGAAAGCAAGCTTTCTTCTTAAATTTTTTTGAGTAAGTCTGTAGCTTAAACGATAGCTCAAATCTAGACGACGATCACTACATCCCGACTATGATATCAGTATGGATAACCGACTCGAATGAAGACTGAGAAGGAGGAAGACGCAGCGAAATGTTAGTCACTCAAGTATTTTAACAACCTCGTGGTATTGGCTAGGTTATAGGCAAAACCACTATGAAGATGATTATGGAAAAAAGAAAAACATGTGCAACGCGTCGACATACTAAACCGAAACCCCTATTCGGATTTTCTATAGCTGTGGCAATTCAATAATTGCCGCTACGATAAAGACCGACCAATTTTCTCATCTCAATAACAACTAAACTTCTAAAGCATGGCTTGCTGCACTATACATATCTAAAACACAGTTTCCCACAGCTTAAGGATTTCACTGCACTTCTGGCCGATCAGTGCTCGCTATCGTCTGCTTATGCATTAAGGGCTGCAACTCCTAATGCTTTGTCTACAAAACTAATTCAAGAAGACTAGTAGGACTCAAAATGCTAAGTCATCTGGTAGCAACACACATCGTAGAGCGTCAAAACAGTAACTCTGTTTGAGGTCCTCCAGACTTAACTATTCTTAGTATGGTGAATATTGTAAAATTGACTCCAGCTGCTACAAGAATCATATAAAACTCAAATTTTTGTCAGTAGGACACTTTAGGAAGCTCATACTGCTGAGACGGTGACTAGCTCATTATACAAGAACGTTTCCACAAAAACGTGCTGTTTTCTGACCTTCGTGATTTCATCACTGTAACCAAGAAAAAAGAAAGAAAGCACTAATTGTAGACAAAGTAGTACAGTAAAAGTGGAAACAGAACAGAGAAGGTAATCGAGCTCGTCTATCATATGGTCAAAAGGCTTTTTAATCGATGCAAGTCTTTGACAGTTTTATGGTATGGCTTTTGTTTTATGTTTGCTTTTAAACGATTCTCAAAAGGCTACTTAGGAAACCGTGGCTTTCTACCTTTTCATGATAAAAGAAAAGGAGTGTCCACAAAATACTAACATCTGCTGCTGTGCGATGTTATTATTTCACTGAAAAAGCATCGGATTCATACCACAACCACCTGGGAGTTTGAGCGATGCGCGCGTAAGTCTGGTTTCTATACAAACGAGTGAGCCCTATATTTTTGCGCCTTCTTGCAGAAGATAAAATCATTTGTGCCAAATGTACATTCAATAGGTTTTTTTTAATAACCACCTTTTCATCGACATGAGAAGTTTCTCATCCAAACCTTAGTTGCTGAGTTGACTAATAATCAAGAGACACAGTGTAGGTGGCAATTCAGAAACTTGGCAAAAATTCACTGCAGTCTGATGCTTTGAATCCGGTAAATAGTCATGGCTTCTATTTCGGGTCTCTAGCCATGCATTATTGGTAAGCGACCGTCTACCACTTGAAGGAATCCGTGCCACTTTTACTGTAATCAGTGGATGTTACCCGATCCCTATCCAAGTTCAACTTACAATATTGAATGCTTAGTGACAATCTATTGAAAGAGCTGTGTGCGAGGAATGCGCCTGTGAAACATAAATTCTTTTTTGTTGCAGCAGCTAATAGGACCTTTCTGAAAGAGAAAGCACATTTTCGAAATTTTGAGATTCGTGCTATCGGATGACAATAACGAGCAACGCGCGTGAAACACAATTTGTGACAAAACACTATAAAAGATCGTTTTCGAGATACGGTACACTTTACAATTCTGCTACACTTACGCTCTGAAGGAATACTGATGATCCAATGGAGAGCCTTTCTCCAAGGACAGAAGTTTCTTTGAAAAGAGTGCTCAATAATACAAAAAAAGCCTAAGTGTTTGTGTAATAGCGGAATGTGAAGGAGAATTATTTAGCAAAATGAGGTACATGAGTTCAACACGTCTCTTCAGAGGCCTACTATCATAAATAAACTAAGACTCTAATCTATCTTGATAGACATATAAGAGATCAGCAAACAAAATATCTCAAGTGTTATCAGTAAAGATGAAATAAGCACATTGAACAAAGAGACGAATAATGTAAGAAAATGCTATCAATTTCTTATAATGGAAGGGAGATTATTAGAAGATTCGCAATTTGCACGAGGATCTTTTGCCTGAGTTACAGCTAGAAAAAGCCTACTCTAAATAAGATGAAACTTTACTACGCAGAACTAAGTGCTTGTTGGGCTGAAGAGATGAAAAAGAGACGAAAAGTATTGATACCGAATGGACAAAAAACTGTTTACATGGCTTTTGGTTTTTTTTCAAATATTTACCTGTTTTACTTACTTTGAGTGCCAGTACAGTGAGGCAGCGCGCGACGCGCACTTTGGACTTTCTTCAGTACTTGTCAGCGTTACGGGCACACATCGCTCTGTTCGTGGTATAAATGAGCCGCGTTTATAAATACTTCTATGAAAGAGAATGAAAAAGATAAATTGACTGATGTGTAAACTTACACGCCATCAGTACTTCCTATTGGGAGTGTGCCAATAGAAATGAACCACACTAGCAATTGGTATTGATGGAAGGATAAGTGACAATCAAGCATGAACATGTCAGATCATGTGTTGACAGTTATTACTACCCCCTAGTAGTTGAATCAAACGGTCGATTACGTCAGAAGAAACTGTGGGGCTGTTACAATAGAAAAGAAATCTGTTTGCATCTCCAAATTTGCAAAGACATATCGAAGCATTAATTTTTATTATTCCGATTCGTTTTGAGTGTTTTCTTATGTCCACTCTCAAGATCCAATGTAGCTGATAACTATTTCTTGAGCCATACATGCGGTTTGTTTTGGACATTTGTACAGCCAAATACACGTGCTTCGGCCTTAGCAGCCTCATTGGATAGGAAGGTGCTTCGCCTCTAGTCAAATCTCCAGGGAGAGCAAAACCCACCCCCTTCTCAAAGAAGGAGCAGAGGTACTGCTTACATGTTCTACTAAATGAAGATATCACTGAATGATCAGTGTTGTACACTCGATTGCTCTTGGCGGCTATCGTTGAATATACCGTTAGCGCATCGGGCAACAGAAGTGCCCAAAACAGATCACTTGCATGGCTCAAAAATGGTTAAAAGGATTATTGAATTGTGAGCGTGGCCTTAAGAAAACACTCGAAACGAAAGGCGTGACATACATCGCGATATCAGCCAAGAGCAGTCGAGTGCGCAACACTGCAAATCGATGATATTTTCATTTGAAGGAACCTGTAAATAGCACGTTTGCGCCTCCTTGATGTAGGCAGATGCGTCTCCTTAAAGAAGATTGGCTAAAGACGAAGAATCTGCCCATGTGACGAGGGTGCCAAGGCCGAAATACGTGTATTAGGCTGTATAAGTGGCCATACTAGACCACGTGCATAACCCAAAAATAATTATCAGTCATAATAGTTTTTATATGTGCTATTTCGAAATCTGTCAGGATTTAAGATTTTCAATCCATTTACTGATCAGTAAAAGTTTTGCCTGCAAAATTCATTCATCGTTTTCAGGGTTTTTGATACCTTGCCTTCTTAATTCACAGCTTTAATTCCAAATGTTTGCAACAGATACCTCGGCACATCGCATGGTGAATACACGGCTTGTTGTAATATGAGTAACAAAGCGAACATTTAAAGCATTCCTTTCAATTATTTTCATTCTTTCATTAAGTCGAGCTCCTGGATATTCTGTTAACCGAAGGTGTATTTTCAATTATGCTATACATAGTTGTCGCCCTCGGAATACTCATGGAAGGTTAATGTAGGTTTCTGGGGCTTGACCGTCATAGGTTACTATAACAGTCCACCAACTCGCTCAAATTGTCTAGGTTAAGGCAACAAATAATTGGGACGAGCTCCTTCTATGTGATCGATCGTAAGTCATCAACAATCAATAGTGATCTTCAAGTGGATGCATCAACCCGTTCGAGACGGCGTGTTCTTGCGCTGGTGCACAATTACTTTAGGGTACAAAATTTTTCCCTAGACTTCTTAAAAATGTCTGAGATTTCAAATCTTGGCGAATTGAACGATATGTTTGACTTCTCGAAGCACCTCTTATTATGTCGTACCACCATAAATATGCTTTACTAGCACATTTCTTACTAGACGCACGTATCGGCTTATTGTGGTAAACGTCATCAGTAGCACTTTTTCGGTTTTGACAATCCCCTGAATATAAAGCAATCAACGCCACACCTTTTATACCGGACGCGAAGTGATTTTCATGCATATCTCTGAAGGTAAATACGCCCATGCTTTTCGAGCAAGCTTTACTACCCAGTGGAAAACGGCACCCTTTGAAAATGAAAGATTCAACTCTTTTTGCGCAAACTTCTCGTCTACTTCGAGAAGGTGGGACCGTATTTATCCTACGTTCTACACGCCAGAATATCGAAAAATAAGGTGGGATGGACACGTGATGCGCTTCATCGACAACCGATGGACGAGAGCGGTTACCGACTGGATTCCTCGGGACGTCAAGCGCTCTAAAGGAAGATCACCGACCCATTGGTCCAATTTCTTCACGAAAGTTATAGAAAAAACATATGATGCACAGCGAATCCCTAGAGCGAGGAGAACTCACTGGGCTACTCTTGCACGCAATAGGGAAAAGTGGAAGTGTTGCTGGTACAAGCTCGAGTCACTCGACGATCAAAGGGACGACAGGTGATACAGGTGATACAGGTGATTATCCTACTTATCCTCCGTTAATCAAGTATTGGCTACAACACTAATCCATCTTGATAGACGGATAAGGGATAAGCAAACATAATATCACAGGTGTATCCAATTAAGACGAAATGATAATAAATTGAGCGTAGGGACGGTTGATGTTAGAAAATGCTATGACCTTGTTATAATTGAGCAGAGACCATTGGAAAACCTACAACTTGGACAAGGAACTCTTGCCTAGTTTACAGCAAGGAAAAGCGTGCGCCAAGTAAGAAAAAACTTTCACGTGGAACTAAGGGCTTGTTGGGCCGAAGAGATGAAAAGAAGACGAAAAGTCCTGATACCGAGTGAACAGGAGCAATGAACGAACTTTTAGCTCTTTCTTAATCATTTAACTGTCTTACGTACTTTCAGTGAAAATGTAGTGCGGCAGCGCACGTAGCTACCATGAGGCCTCCTTCAGTGTCTCCTAGCGTTACGGGAACACATCGCTCTGCTTCGATTCCAAATGAGCCTCATTTACAAATAGCTGTGCCAATGCGATTGCAAAAAAATTAACTGATGTACTAACCTACAAGCCACCACTACTTCTTTCTGGAAGCGTATAAATAGAAATGGATCACACTAGTATTTTGTATGGGTAGAAGAATAGGTGGTAATCCGGAAAAATCATGCAATATCATGTATTAACAGCTGAGATTACTTGACAGATTCAATCAAGCGATCGATTATGTCAGAAAACTGTCATGCCTTTACAACAGATAAGAAAACTGTTCGGGTCTTCGATTCTTTATATGACCATTGCAAGCAATGCAGCGGAGGCATATCGGAGTATTAACTTTTAACTGCCCCTTTTTTGAAGTCTATCAAGAATTGAGATTTTGGAACTGTCTACTCATCAACAAAAAAGTCAAAAGCACACTTGACTGTTTTGGGCTCACTCAATAATTAACGAGCTTGTTTAAATTGTCTACGTGAAAGTAATATCTAATTGGAAGAAACTCTTTTAACACGATCGATTGCAAATTCTCAATAATGAAGAGCAGCGCTTCAGGTGGTTGCATCAGCCCGTTCGAGACATGCACATAAGCTGATACACGATTGTTTTGAAGCCTTTCTTCGAGAACAGGAATTTTTCATAGACTTCTGGTAAATTTTCAGAAATTCAAATCATGGCCACTTCAATATTATGTCTGATTCTTCAAAGCCTCTCTTATTTTGTTATAACAACAAAGTTAAAATTATACCACTAATTCGAGTGCTTTATTGAGACCATGCTTAAATTTTAATAGATCCTTTCGTTATTATTTGAGCCAACTCATGTGGTCTGGTGAGGGTTACAGCCCGATACACGTGTTTCGTCCTTACAGACTCTTCAGTCGGGCAGAACCCTTCGTCTTTCGATATTTTTATATTCGGTTCTCTCAAGAGCTATGCTCCCTTACAGAGAGTCATCGAAGACGAACGTTTTATACTCTATGTCAAGCAAAATTTCCACCTCGCACAGAGTGTTTGCGCACTCGATTGCTCGTTGACTGGTATTTTTTGTCATATTGTACCCTTTTTTCCAGTGCTTTATTGAGACCATGCTCAAATTACAAAGATCCTTTCACCATTATTTGAGCCAACTTGTCATGTGGTCTGGTAAAGGCTCTTCTAGAGCCCGATACACGTTTTTCGTCCTTACAGACTCGTCAGTCGAGCAGAACCGGTCCGACTGACTAGTCAGTAAAGACGAAAGAGTCGGCATATATGTAGGCATACGAGTGGACATATATGTATACATATATATGTATATCCACGGACCTCCCTCTTTGAGGGATCCCGCCCGGTTAGTCGCGAGGGCACGTGGCGCGTCCCCAGGTGGTGGATAGGAGAATAAAACGCGAACCAAAAGCGACCGTGTGCTTCCCAGAGACGCAGGTGGATTTAGGGGACGAGCTCCCTGCTTCTGCAGCGCCGACTTGACAAAAACTCCATTTCTACGAGTCAAGTCGGCCAAAAGCCTGCAATCAAGCGGCTGGGAAGTACATGGGAGGTGGTTAGGAGTCGCCTCCAACAAATAAGCTCCTCCCGCTCCTCCGAGAGAGACTGGCAAGCTACTCGTGAGTACCCAGCCCCCACGTTTAGAGCCTGGCAAGCTACACGTTGGGTATCAAAAATGCCAAAAACAGTAACAAATATGGGCCTCATTCCGCTGACCCCGAAAGAGCCCCTGGTACGGCAGCGCCAGGTAGGACGAGTACGGAGAGGCTGCTAAAATCTCAGGGCCGAACTAGGCTGCCAAGATCGAAACGGACTAAAATGACGATCTGTACCTACAATGCAAGAACCCTTGCTCAACAATCCGCTGTAGAAGATCTGTTGATTCAAGCAAGAAGAATAAGGTACGACGTCATTGGCCTTCTCAACCTGCCGCCAGTTCTCATCAACACCCTGGCTCGGCTCTTCACTCGCTACCTGTCAGAATGCAAGGTCCCTATTCAATGGAAAACCAGCAAGACCGTATTGTTGTTCAAAAAGGGAGACCTTCACGACATAGGCAATTATCGCCCAATCTGCTTGCTGTCCGTTGTCTATAAACTCTTTACTCCAGTCATCCTGAACAGGATTGACAAACACTGGACGAAGGACAGCCATGCGAACAAGCAGCGTTCAGAAAAGAATTTAGTACCATGGACCACATCCACACGATCACAAGACTCATTGAAGTTTCGCGAGAGTACAAACAACCACTCTGTCTCACTTTTATCGATCTGAAAAAAGCCTTTGATTCAGTGGAAACAGAAGCGGTTATAGAGGCTCTGGATAACCAGGGCGTCCCTACTCGGTACATAATGATCCTTCGTGAGCTTTATAAAGATTTCACGACCAGAATATCTCCATTCTACAACAATATCACCATTGACGTAAGAAGAGGGGTTCGACAAGGCGATACGATATCGCCAAAACTATTCACTGCCACCCTACAAAACGTCATGCGAACATTAGAATGGGACGAAATGGGAGTGAAAATTGACGGTCGACAATTAAACCATCTTCGCTTTGCTGACGATATCGTTCTCATAACACCAAACATCAGCCAAGAGGAACGAATGCTGACTGATTTCGATAACGCCTGTGAAAAGATCGGTCTTCAACTGAATCTAACGAAAACAATGTTCATGAGGAACGGATGGGTTTCTAATGCCCCATTCACGCTCAACGGAACGACAATTTCCGAATGCTCCAGTTACATCTATCTAGGTCGTGAAATCAACATGATGAACGACCTAGCCCCAGAGTTGAGCAGGAGGAAACGAGCGGCTTGGGGAACGTTTAAGAGCATCGAAGATGTAGTGAAGAGGACAAAGAACATCCGACTCCGTGCCCACCTTCTCGACTCGACAATTATCCCTGCCCTAACGTATGCAGCAGAAACCTGGTCGCTTCGTAAGCAGGATGAAAGATCACTTGCCGTTATCGAACGCGCAGTCGAAAGGTCGATGCTAGGAGTATCTCGTATTTCGCAAATGAGAGAAAGGATCCGAAGTTCCGACCTACGTCAACGATCGAAAATCAGAAACGCCGTTTTACACGCCAGGATATCGAAAATAAGGTGGGTCGGACACGTGATGCGCTTCAACGACAACCGATGGACGAGAGCCGTTACCGACTGGATTCCTCGGGACGTCAAGCGCTCTAAAGGAAGACCACTGACCCGTTGGTCCGATTTCTTCACGAAAGCGATGGAAGAAAGATATGATGCTCAGCGAATTCCTAGAGCAAGGAGGACCCACTGGGCTACTCTTGCACGCGATAGGGAAAAATGGAAGAGTTGCTGGTACCCGCTCGAGTCACTCGACGATCAACGGGACGACAGGTGATACAGGTGATATATGTGTATATATATATATAGATCACTCAGCGTCGATTCCTTTGTGGATGATTATTTAGACTCAAAAGACCGGCTGAAACAAGGAAGGGTGCTTCTGATGAGTCCCAGTAGGACGAAGCAGGCGCCTTGAGACAAAATATAATTTGGCTAAGTTAACAAGCTACTTTCTTTTGACATCTGATCTACTGACTAATCACATCTTTTTTGTCTTCGAAGCAATTTCAACCAGTTAGAAAAAAGCAAATTTATTTCGCCAGCGTTTTGACTCATTTAGTCTTCCCTTGACCTAAATAATTGATCGGAGCGGATGCTACACAGTCGTTCGTCCTCGTTGTGACCTTTGTTGCTGTTCCAGTCGGGCCTACTGCGGAAGGTTCTCGTTTCAATGGGAAACTTACTTGGTCGGGCTTATTCTAATCGTGTAAAGTCTCACCGTCCTCGTCTATTCAAAGGTCAACTGATCGGAGTCGATGGTTCACAGTCTTGCGTCCTTGTCACGCGAGTCTGTGTAGATGTAAGAAGTCGATTTTTCCATTGGATCACGCTCAAAATGGAAAACTTTCTTCGGCAAAGGCTCTTCAAAAACTTTGCTCAAGATGAGAAAGGGAAAGCTGTTCATTTTCACTCTCAACGTTTGTGAAAGGATTAGTATAGTATTGTTAAGTTGCTTTTTATTAGCTATTACTATAAGATTTGTTATAGAGTGAACCGTGGACACGAAGAGAAGCTATTGTTCACTTTTGCATAATATGTTACATAGGAAATAATTCAACATCTAACAACTTAACCTTCCCATCCTCAGATTTCTTGGTGAAAACATTGAATTTGTTTTGCAGAGACTATCGTTGCCTTCACATGTTGCTCCTCATTTCACTGAAATCTATATTTCCAGCAAATGCGCTGCTTTCAATCCGACATAGTCTTTTTTTTTACCATCTTGAGAAGCTTGCGCTTATCGTTAACGGCTTTGCGCCATAAGCATTCCTGATCTTTGTAAATTTTGCGAACTTTTGTTTTCTTTCGACAAGGACTCTTCCATAAGCAGACAATTTATACTTTGTTATACTCTTAGGTCAGAATTCTAATGGATAGATCAAAACCCACAAAGTTCTGTGAGTGACATTGATCAGAATGAGGAAAACGCTGGGTCAGTTTGACGTAAAAACTCTAAGTCAAAATAGCCGAAGGTTGTTGAAACTTCATTATGAAAAAGTAAATTACTGACCTTTGCTAACGTATGAAAGAAGGTGTATTGCGTTTGATCGATGTTGAGTGTATAAGTTATTGATTGTTTAACTCATATTTTGAGCAAAAAAAATTGCGTCAAAAATGCTCACCTTTTCTCAGAGAATATAATTCACATATCAGAGATTATGATCTCTATCGACACTTTCTCCGTTCTATACTGAGAGTGCTCTCACAAAAGTTTCGTTTGAAAACCGAGCATCGAAGATTTGATTCTTAAATTTTGCAAGACGTGTTGGAAGTGCATTGTGATTATACAAATAGACAAGTTTTCTCGATTTTCACATATCAGTTGATAATGTCGAGATTTATACAAAGTCGAGCTTTTGAATTGTTGCAGCAACTCATATGTTTTATAGCACCGTGTGAGAAAAACTCTACATCGCAATCGAACTGTTTTTGCCATTCAGTCAGTTATATGCACTTTATTTGGCGGAAGGTACATTTCTCTATATACAATTCTCAAAGTCACCACAGCGGTTGAAAAGTAAAAGACAATGTATTTCCGATCAAAAATGATGATGCATACTGCAGATGAGTTCATTCATTGATAGCTCACAATAATTTTGAAATAATTAATGTACTTCAAGATCTGGGATCTCTATGGAATAACAGAACATTTTTCTTTTATCCTTCTTTGAGCATTTCTTTTTTGAAAGCCCATTCATACCCGATTAAAAACACTGTTCTCTTTTTGCTCTACCACATGTCGGTTGATTTTGAGTACTTTACGTACTTTTTTATGTTGACTGACCTCACAACGATTCTCTGTAACTTTCTCAAGTTCTCGAAGAAACTTCATTGTGACCATATGCAAGAGGTCTTGACGGTATAAAGTAAACCAGAGATCGAATCTGTTCAGCTATATCCCATAGGTATCCTGCTCCGTTTTCATTGCCTGAATGTAAACGATAGGTTGACTTTTACGATTTTTTTGGAGTTAATATAAGTTGGAGGTATAGAATACTTTTGCACTGTGGAAGATATCTCGGTGAAAGCCAAAGCCAGTTGGGGAAACCTATTAAAACCTGCTTAATTCTCATACGTTTATTGCTACCTCTCAGCTTTCTCTGTCTTCAGAGGCGCTTCTTTCAAGATGTAGACTGACGTAGTGCTTGTCAGTCTGGCATTCCCAAACGTTGAACACGTGTAAACCTTCGAATTCTTAGCCAATATCGTACTGTGCTGGGCTCACTCACATCAGAGGACACTAATGCAAAGATAATCGCTGGGTGGTCGACAAAGGTTTAATCCTTCAAATCCAGCCGTTTAATAACGATAGAATGTGTTCAGGGAAACATGAGAATTAGGGGCGTGAAGCTCATCGACTTTTCAGAACTGTACATACCCGACGTTTACGAGTTGATCATGAAAGCGAACATATTCGTGGCACGAAATATGAGTAGGATAATACTGTCTCACTTTCTCAAGGTTGCCGTGAAGATTTCGCAGAAGAAATGGAAATCTGCTCATTTTTGAAGGGTGTTGCTTACTGCTTGAAAATATCAATTATTAGAACGCGTAGGCGTTACCCTTGCTAGAAATACGTGTAACAACCACCGTGCATGCACTATAAGATGTTCGGCGCCAATTCCCTTATGCAAGGATGAATGGCAGCACTTAAAGGAGCGTGATGCTGCTGCGACTTGCTAGTGACCCGAAACGTATGTTAAGCACTACATGTACCTCAACAGATCACATGAAAGGCTCAAACTATGTTATCAGATTTGAACTCTATCATTTTTTGCTAGCAAACATCTAATGAAAATCCACAAAACATGCTTTGTGTAAGATTCACTATCTCTTAAATCATCGAATAACTACAAGGACTACAAGAACGTTGATAAAACAGTGGAAAATTTAATACATTTTAAGCACTTTGCAAGGATCTGTTTTCCCCATATAAATATTTCGAATTTTCCGACACGTGGTCATTCTTTTACTGGAAAAACTTTCATGAAAGTTTCTTTTGTGGTATATTATTTCTTTCTACCGATAAAGTGCCTCAGACACGTTAACATTACTTCTAAGAACCACCATCTCTATACAGAGTTCGAGCGATGGGCGACCTACCAGTGCTTTGAATGTGAGACGTAATGTATCTTTGCTGTTCATACGACATTTCACGAAAACTTTTTTCGAAAACTAATTTCAGCTTTGACACCATTAGGGTCTAGCTATCGAATAACTTCTCAAGGTCTACAGAAAAATCATCCTGGCCATAATCGAACAATCAAAACAATCCGGTGCGAAACGTAATTTTAACTTTGTTGCTATAACACAATAAGAGGGGCTATGAAGAATCAGACATAATATTGAACTAGCCATTATTTGAATTTTTGAACATCAAGCAGAAGTCTATGAAAAATTCCTGTTTTTGGAGAAAAGCTTCAAAACAATCGTGTATCAGCTCAAGTGCATGCCTCGAACGGGCTGTTGCAACCACTTGATGCACTGCTCTTTATTAATGAGAATTTGCAATCGATCGTGTAAAAAAAGTCCCTTCCATTTAGATATTACCTTCACGTAGACAACTTAAACAGGTTCGTTAACTGTTGAATGAGCCTAAGACGGTCAGGTGTGCTTTTTAAGTTTTGTTGAAGATTGAGCAGTTGCAAAACCTTAATTCTTGATAGATTTCAAAAAAGGGGCAGTTAAAAGATAATACTTAGATATGCCTCAGCTGCGTTGCTTGCAATGGTCATATAGAGAATCGATGATCGCAACAGGTTTCTTATCTGTTGTAACGGCCTGACAGTTTTCTGACATAATCGACCCCTGATTCGACTCTGTTAAGTAATTTTAAGTGCTAACACATGATATTGCATAATCTTTCTGAATTATCACCTATTCTTCTATCCATACAAACTACCAGTGTGGTTCGATTTTATTTATAATTTTCCAGAAAGAAGTAGTGGTGTCATGTAAGTTAGTACAACAGTTAATTTTTTTACAATCGCATTGGCACAACTATTTGTCAATGAATCTCATTTAGACTTGGAGCAGAGCAATGTGTGCTCGTAACGTTAAGAGGCACTGAAGGAGGCCTCATGGCTGCGACGTGGCGCTGCCTCACTACATTCGCACTTAAAGTGAGTAACACAGGTAAATATTTGGAATCTCTGAGCTTATGTGGCAAGAACTAAGAGAAGCTCAACCTTGGATGTGAGCGATAGCTTACTTCTCCTTTCTTGGAAGTGATATTTAGGATGCTGAGAACCAAATTAAAGTGCACTTTAGAAGCGATACAGCGGAATCTCAAAGAGACTCATATGAGAGCTATAGCGCCAACAGAGTATGCAGAGAAATAAGACATTTTCGAAAACGACTATTAGACACCGACAGTCTCAGTATGAAATCCTTCCGCTAATGCGAGATTTATATGTGTGGCAATGGATGGTAGTAAAGAACTCACGTGCGATTTCTACTTTCTCTCAGGAGCTCATGTTCACCCACCATTTCTCGTCCTTGAACCTTTTGTGAGATCCATTCTTTTTCGAGGAGTTTGAAGTGTCACCTGAAGAATGAAAAGGAGCATACGCTTAGAATAGGGCAAGACTCGAGCGTCTACTCTCCATTAGTACTGCGCGTTTTATCACATCTCTCCAAGATTCTAACAAAATATTGATTCGTATTTGTTCTTCTGTTATTCACTGCGTAAGCATATCGTTCTCAACAAACCTCGATGGAGGTCGGATGAGACAAGAGTGTGTTGATGGAGCACAACTATATGAATAAGAGTATCGTCAGAGAATACTCGCGTCCACGTACTCATAAATCTCGACTTCTGTAGCTGTCGCGAAGGGGTTGAAAGCGTGATTTTAAAAAAGGGCGTTGCGAGTGTGTAACATAATAGAATTCCAGAACCTACAGCGCTGTAGAATGTCTTTCAACTTCCAGTTTCCAGTTCAGTAGTTTTTCCGAACAGGTGTAGGGTCAAAATTTCTGAAATAACCAGATATTTTGCACATAAAAAGATTTCCATTGCAAGGGCAGCAAATGGAAGCACATTACGAAACACAGTCGCAACCTGCTAAATAAAATTCTGAGTATTGGTTAGTTTCATTGTTTGAAATATGAGTTTTGAAGAAATAAGTTGGTAGGGCCAGTCAACTCAAAAAGCGTTATGTATTCTAAATGGTCAACTGTTTTCTTCGTATTTCTTGACTTCTTCGCTCATTTTGATATCCTCGTTGAACGATTCAGAGCTGGATAATGTTTCATTTAGAAGAACACAACTTGTAGAAATATAATATGAGGGAATAAAGTCGATTTAATACAATGCTGAGTTTATATGAATTTTGTAAGGTGTGAAGGATGTACCAAACAATAAACTGTTCTATTCGTACACCGTCGCTCAATTTCGTATCCTCATTGAATGATTCAGAGGTGGATAATGTTTCATTTAAAAGAAGTCAACGTGCAAAAATATATTATGACGAAACAAAGTCGATTAGACGCATCAGTGACTTATATGATTCCTTGAAAGGTGTGAAAGCTGTGACGCATCGACGGATCGCGAATACAGCTTTTTCCCAAGACTATAAGCATCCATTAGATAGCGTAAATTGCAGACGTTGTGCTCGTTTCGAAAAGGCATTTCGGTGCAGTGTAGCAGGCAACACGAAATTGAGATTCAAACACGCCTCTCATTGCTTGCCGGCTAGTGTGTGATTGACTCTAGACTAACAACGCCATCGATTGATTATCTAGCGCGATTCACATATGGAGTGCGATTTTTGTCAGTAAATTCAGAATTTTTTCTGCCTAAAAACGAAATAAAATGCAGGACTTTGATAGTCGAAATTTCGTCCAAACGAACACATGCCTTCCATGGTTAGGTTTAGGCTGCTTGTGATTAGGTTTAGGCTTAATCTGAGTAGCGCGTTTATTTATCAATATAAGAAGGAAATAAAAAATCTAAACCCTAAGACGATAGAGTAGAGTTTCTTCTGCAATTCCAACACAGAAACCCAAAAATTTGTCTGAAACGAGGATTTAATTTCTAAATAAATAACCGTAATCTGTGCGATATCGAGCTGCGTGTGTGAAACACAATTTTGTAATCCTTGCTACGACGCTGTGAGATGGCCTTTTAGAAAAGAAATTGCAATCTTGAAATTTCCGAAATTTAAGCTGTCAAATAATTATTGACAGTCTAAAACAAGAGTTATTTGCTGTGAAAAATATGCGCAATGACGCCTGACGCATATGGAACACGACTGTATTCACTACTACAGGACTGTAAGAAGGCCTTTCCGGAAAGCAAGAACATTCCCAGCTTATTTGGAATTTGGTGTTTTGATAAGTTACTAAATGATGAGAGGTCTTTGTCCACCGAAAACGGCCGTTTTGAATATCCCTGTTGACAAAAAAGGGCTAATAATTTTAATCGAAATTGATTTAGATGAACCGGCCATAAATCCTGCGCAACGCCGGGAATCACGAAATTGAGGTCAGTTGGCGTCATTAGATGTCAAACCTCAATCTTCTGAAGAAAAACAAACGAGGAGTAAAGTCAATAAGAAGACAATGATATGCATGAAGAGAGCGATGGGAGAACATGGTGGCACAGCAACTCTCAGCGGTGAGCCTATTTGTACGATTTTTATGAGGTGTACACCAAAACTTCATTTGTTAGATTTCATAGATCGTTCATGGAAGACATAGGCGCCTTTTTAGGTTTTTTATGAAACTGAGAAATAACCAAGAATACTGATAAGCATTATTAAGTTGAGAGCTGAACTGCTTGTGGACTGTAAACATCGGCTTTCACCACCACTGTGACTAAAAGTTGTTACTGCATGCCCAAGAGTGGCCGGGTGGAATCGATATTAATGAAGATCAGAAGTTCGCCTTTCACAATACCTTGGTGTGGATTTTAGAACAGCCTCAAGATACCAAAATGCTTTGTTTACACTCTTATTTATCGAATTACACAAGTTAGTGCATGCTAAAGAAATAGGTTTAGGAGTGGACTAAGGCAAGCAAATCTTTCAATTGGCCTTGCTACCAAGATTTGTTTCAGTAGTTGGTCAACCGTTCTTACTCTATTCATAAATGATTTTTAAGTGTTGAACGAACAGTCAAAGTACATAAATAGCTTCTGCTGTTGAGCCATTACGTGCTGTAAGTGATATTATTTACTGAATACTGGCGAAAATACAGCGATACAGTTAGTGATGCAGCCTGAGTATTACAATCATTGCGGTGGATGACGTTTTGGCTGGTCGCGTTCAGAGCCTGGAACGATCAAATTGATCCACAATCCACTAAGCCAAAACTTCCATAATCTCAACAGAAAACGTAGGAACTAAATTTTGGATCGAATAGTAGAAGCTTCATTTTGAAAGAAAACTCGTCTTTTGATGTTTTAGGTCTATCAATTATTAATTGAAGATCAGCATCTTAGATTCAGTGCGTCAGTGAGCTGTGCTTAAGCGCCAATGTTTTCGTTTCCTAAGCGAGGATCGTGAATTTGGCGCCGAACATTGCTCCTGAAAGTTTTTGGTCCCTATGCGGGCTTAGTGGAATTTTTGGATCAGAGTTACGAAATACAATTATGTGCTCTTCTACACAGAGGCATAGTGGTCTATGTGTTTCGCCAATATATTTATGCCCGGAAGCCTAGCAATAGATTAGGTGAGTTGTACCAGATCTTGTGGAGTCGCGATCTCTACCATTTAGGCAAACTTCGCAGTCATTCGTATCGCAGAGACGGTCATACAGTCTGTTGCACACTAATTGGCGCTTAAGTGTCTTTGAGGTATTTCAACTATTGCTACAGAATTGTCCAAAGCTGCCCTTTTTAGAGAGCGTTTAATAGCTGCACTTACTTCGCTAGAAATGAACAAAATGCAGAGGAATCTTATTTTCGCCACACATGTCATTCAGGGGCGCAGCATTTAACCTGAAATGCTCCTAACGTATCGTAGCCATTAAAGCACCTAGTTGGATTGCTCAACTTCAAATTAATATGGACCAAAAACAATCACGAGTAATGTTCGTCATAGAATAAACAATCCTCGCACAGGAATCGAAAACATCTGTGCATAAAACTTTAGGAGATTTTTGGATACATAACAAAGGCCCAACAATGAACCGAAAAAAGGAGTGTCACGTGATCACGCGTGACTTTGAACCATTCCTCAGGCTAATCTTCCCGGCCTAAGCCAGGCACTCCCATTGATGCACTGACCCTGAGCGGCTGGTTCTCGGTGAATAATTGACAGACCTAAAATATCAAAACGGTGGATGGCATGTCATGGTGTAACATCATTTTAAAGAACCAACTGATCGATTTCTCATTTTCAATCACTATCGCCACTTTGGGGTATCTTATGAGATAGAATAAGTAAAAGAGGAAGATTTTCGTAGTAATTTTTGATTCCAGAAGAACAAAGTGATAAAGTGATTAATCACTAGGTTATTATTCATTTCTGGCAATAAATAAGAACGAGCAATTGTCAACATGAAAATAAATATAAATATGTCTGAAATATGAATGAATATGCATAAGACAGCATTGAAATGTCAATATGAGCTTGAAATATCACGTTTTTGTAACTACGTGACTTTATTCTTGAACCTCGCTGTTTTAGAAACAAGCATTGACATTGTTTGTATCACGAAAAGCTTTATCGATATCCCTTGTATCTCATTTACCATTTGCTGGCAATGAAATTTTCTTTACTAACGATGAAAATTAAATCTTCATTAGAAAACTACCACATCGCCTTTATACCCACCCCGCTCGCCCCTCGACCGTGCCGCGTCCCTCGCGGTATTTCAACGTCGTCGTCAACGGGCTAAAGATGCTTTTTGATTTTAGTATCTCCAAAGTATGGTCTTGTAAGGCCTACCTGATTTTAAGGCCGTCTCGTATACAAAGCACTTATTGATTCTACATTATCAGGTTTGGTTTTTTGTAGTGTTAGTACCAGGAAGAAGAGTTCAGCGCATTAGTTTTTTTTTGATGTAATCAATGAGAATGTCCACGCGTCTTTGATTTATCTTCGCAGCATATGCCATTCAAAGAGATAAAGAAACAAGCTTTTTTCGACACTTCGTTATTTCTCTGTGTTTGAAAGGCACTATGCTTTGAGCAAGTGAGTGAGTACCTTCGAGATCCAGTATCCAACTTCGCTTGCCCAGCTACATAAGCACTTCATTGTGTGTGTTCACCTACGTTATTCGTTGTTCATAACCTGCACAAGGCGACAACACCGGTCAGCAGCCTATGGAACTGAATGCTCGCCAAGCTTGATGAACTGCTACATTGCAAAACCCGATGAATTGTTGATAAAAGATGTGAATATAGTTCAGATCTTGCTACAGTGGTGTGAGGACGCGTACTTTCTTAGGTATTTCTCCTGCAGTCTGGCTCACAAGCTCCACCACAGGTATGATTTCACCAATATGCTCTATGCTCTAGTTGTAGCTGACCACTGTCTTCTACGGCATTTTCTGGCAAGCAGAAAATTGCTCATTACTATTCTTTTATTATACAAAATACCAAAGGCAATATTAGCCTCACAAACTCGATATTGACTACCACCTGATAATGCCTACACTCCGTGCACATGCCAGTGCATGCATAGGAATGCCGCTCTCGAACACCCTTCCAATATCCATTCTCTGTTCCGGTAACCCCGGTCTCGTTGAAAGGCCTCGTTGCAGAACGTCACGTAAGGTGGAGGGCAGGTTCAATTCAAAACATTAGAATGCAGAAAATTTTCGACGTCTCGCTTGCTTCTTTGAGGCTGAAAAGCAATGTTCTTCCTGCGGACGAACAACCTTTAGACAGAACATCTATACACGGTGATCCGATACGAGGTACGCCAGTCAATTCATATATCTTACATCAGAAGAAAGTGGCGGAAAAAGGGAATGTTCGTAGTATGGACGACGTAGCTATTTTCAGACAGTTTTTGGCACTATGTCAACTTCAGCAGCCAGTGTTCTGTCAACACGTGATGAAATCTATAGCGACTATGATGTTGGCTAAATATGCAAGTAAGTAGGTATTTTTGCGAAAATTATATCTACAAAGGAGCAATGAATCGCTGTTTCGAGGAGATGTGCCTTCTAAGTAATGCACGAAAAAGAATGTGAGTGTATAGTTCAAGTTGAAAACTTGCAATAGCATATTATACATATGCGATGTGGATATGTCACTAACTCTAAGACGCTCCAACTTCTCCACTGCAGAGTTGTGAACTGACTGTGCCAACAAATGGGAACCATGGTGGTGTAGTGAAGTATAATCTGCATTACAAAGCACTTCTTTGCTGGCGCTGAATACACAGAAGCTTTTCCTTACCTTCCGATATTTAGATCGTGCAAGAACACATTCGCTCGCTTGTGTCTCAGTGACTTCTCACGAGTGATATCGTGATGAGCACTCCGGAACACCTGAGATTTTGGTTCTGTTTCCAAAACGACACGTTACCAATTTCACTTTGCCTCACGAAGTGCTGTCACATGCATATTTACCATCGAGATCCACTTCACATCATCTCACTCACTTCGAACATTATCGTATCTGGGGACGTTTATCTAATGGCTCTTCACTTGGCATGGTTTGATAAGATTTGGAGAGTGTAAATTTTATAAGAAGTAAGTAAGGCCATAAAAACTCTAACATAGAAGGATAGCGGATAAAGCTTTCAGCGTTGATCAATCCCTGAGGGATGTGCCATGCATTCTTCTCCATTCTTCAACTTCGTTTGAGGTGACAGAATGCCTATCTGGCCTTCACAATGACTCGCGGTGGTCTCCCGCCGTGCCGAGTCAATGCTGTTTATCCTCCCAAACAAATCTGAGCCCAATCTGTTACCAATTTACCGACCTCTGAGAAATGGATGATTTGATGATCCATGAGCGCCAGGTCGAATCATGGACTTTGTGTGCGACACAGAGCACCTCTAACCATTACACCACATGCACTCCCTCTCTCTCTCTATCTCTCTTTCTTCTCTCTGCCGTTGCGATTTGAATCTTCACAGTGCAACAACAAGCTGTGTTTTTTGGATGTAAAATATATTATTATTCAACGCCATCCGAAAATCTCGTAGCTCGTTCAGTAGTGAACATTGATAGTCAGATGATCGAAACATCACAATTTTCACCGTTGACTTCTTATCTCATCCTTGCATGTAATGCTGAGATACGTGAAAAAAAATTGTTAGAGAACAAATTTTTTTGTGCTCTACAAAACTATATGAAGGATCATCTACTTTTGGCGTTAGTTGGCTATAACAAGGTGAGCTACATGTCAATCACAAAAAGGTCCTGTAAATATGGGCGATATCTGCGAGTCGTGAGGTCTCCCCAGAAAGCACTGCTCGAAAGAAAGTACTAAGGTATCTACGTTCACTCGTGCAGACTAAGGTACTACGTTCACTCGTGCATAGAACAAATGGTGCTTGGACATTGCCAGATTCTTAGATTGCTCGGCATCACGTTAATCATTATTGTATCACAAGGGAATAAGTACACAGCAAGGGGTGATATTGCAACATGCTCGATTCAGTGCTTTAGAAGAGTTATCGAGAAAACGACATTGAGAAAGCCAATGCTTTTCTGGGTAAAATTAAACAAGTGAACTAGGGGATTCTAATCTGATGAAATGCGTGTGAAAACAAATAGAATAAGACTTATTGCTCTAAGTGTAGATAAATTGCCATGGTCTCTCACCCTAATGTAACCCTCTTACACGGCGTATGGGCTTTTTTGCTGGCATATTGACGTTGATGCGTTGATAGAGAGCTGTGGCTCTATCAGTTTTCTAATATTGTTCAAGAGCTTCAGTGCAAGATGTCCGTTGAAACAATCCATTCAATGGAGATTCAAATGCGCAACTCTTAGAGGACTACTATGCGTGCTTGTTTTCAGGAAGGCTTTTTCATAGCGTGGCAGCATTCAAATTAAAATTGTGCTTAGCGCGTCGCACGGTCCTATCATTATCACTCTTATACATCTCAAAGATTTTTGTGAACGATTGATGGTCCTTGAAGAGTGTAACGTTTCTTGAGTCCAAAAGTGTACGTGATTTTCAAGAAAGTTTTTTCATAACCCTGTAGCATTCATGATAAGATTATTTTACACTCGCAGCGCAGTTTTATTGATATCACGCATTGAAGGGACCACAGCACTCCACAAGGACCGATGACGATTATCCATTTCCTCAGACCCTCTATAGACATGAAGTTATCTAATCATTGTGATTCTGCCAGTGAGAAAACGCAAGTGATCTATTGGAGTTGAAAATTAGTTGTGCACGCCTGCAAATAATGTTGTCGCGGACAACTTCTCAAGCGCCAATGTTAACGATGGTCTGTTTGAAGAATGATGGTGGCAGTAGCGGTAGCTTTTGGTGAAAAAATTTTTGCGCTTTTTCAGAAATCAACAAATTTAAAAATGAACCTAATGCGTTTCGACCTAAGCTAAGCAAAGACTAATTCGATGGGTCAAGAGATGTGACTTACTAACCAATCCGCAAAATATCATTTAAGTTTTCACCTTAGTTGTATCGTGATAATGATTTTGATTAGCAAGTAGAACAGGTTCTACGAAAGAGTCAAAGGTGATTGCTAGAAGGTTTATCCTAAGTTTACGAGCTTTACACTATGCCTTGGGTACTCCATTTTTTTTGAAGCCTTTGCTATCATACTTCCTGACATACACGAATCGGAGCTATCAGCAACCAACGTAAACTGGTTTGGTCTGGCATGCACATACCCACACATAATTAACCTGTTCGTGAGGCAGTAGAAATTGCTGCGCGCGGGTCAAATCACAAAGCTGTGAGCGATTTTGGTAAACTGATCCGAATGTTCTTCGTTGTCTTGAAAACACTTTCAGTTTCTTGTTTCACTGTGACACATTACGGTTATCACGACAGCTCATATGGAAATCAAGAAAACTTATCCTGATTAGCCGATGCGAGGTTGGCAAAAGTGTCGAGGTTTGTAGAAAATCGAACTTTTGAATTGTTGCTTCAACTCATATGTTTTCTTAGCATATATAGCACTTGTGTGAAAAAAGCCTCTAGTTTACTTCACAGTTGAACTGTTTTTGCAATTAACTCAGTTGTAACACAGAATATTATGATGTAACATTTCGAGGAAGGTACATCTCCTTATATACAATACCCAAAAGTCACCAAAGAAGTTGAGTAGTAAAAAAGAATGAATTTTCGATCAAAATGATGATGCATATTGCAAATGAGTTCATTCAATGATAGCTCTCAATAATTTTCGAGTCATTAGTGTATTTGAGGAGCTCGGATCTCTATAGAATATTAGAGCATTTTTTTCTATCGTTCTATGAGCATTCCTTTTTTTTATATATCTATTCATACCCTATTATGAACACTATTCTTCGCTAGAACTTTTGCTCTTCCACAAGCCAGTTTATTCTGAGTACATTACGTACTTTTTTGATGATTGCCTTCACAGCGATTTAATGTAACCTTCTCAAGTTCTTGAAAAAACTCTAGTGCGGCCATATGCAAGTGGTTTTGAATGTCCAGTGCAATTCACATATCTAATTTGTTCCGCTGTTTCTCATAGAGTATACTACTCCGTTTTTACCGCTTGAATACATAGAATAAGTCGATTTTTACGAATTTTAATATAAGGTTAGAGAAATAAAACACTTTTGCACTGTGGAAGATTTCTTGGTGAAAAGCCAAAGGCTATTTGGGAACTAGTAAATACTGCTTATTTCTCGCTCTTTCACTGTTGCCACTCGACATTCACTGTCTTCAGAGGAGCGCCTTTCGAAGTGGTCGGTTGAGGTAGCAATTTGTCATTTTCGAGCTTTGAATAGATGTAAGCCTTCGAAACCTCAGCCAATGTTGTTTGTGTGTTGTACTCACTCAGCATCAAAAAACACTGATGAGATATAATCGATGAGTGGACGAAGAAGGTTTCGTCTTTTAATCCAGCCCGTCTAATGACAATGGAATGTGTTCAAGGAAACACGAGGAACAGGTGCGTGAAGCCAATGAACTCATGAGAACTGTGCACACCCGATATATGAGCGATGATTATGAAAACAGACATATTTATGGCACGAAAGATGGGTGGGTTAATCGGTCTCACCTTCCCAAGGTAAGCGGAAAGATTCCGCAAAAAGAGTTGGAAATTTGTTCAAATGTTGCTTTAGTGCTGGAAAATACAGATTACTAGAACGAATAGGCACTATTCTTACTAGAAGTAAGTATAACAACCACCACGCGTGCACTATAAGATGTTCGGCGTCGATTCGCTTGTGTATACGGGATTGGCCGCACCTAAAGGCAGGTGCTGCTGATGAGGCTTGCTAGTAATAAGCTGAAACGTATGTCTAGTACTAGATGGCGCAGTAGCAGACCTCATGAAAGGCTCGAGATACGTTATCAGATTATATTGCTATCATCTTTTTGCCAGTAAAGCATGTAATGGATATGCATCAAACTTGCTTTGTCTCAAATTCATCATCTCGCAGACTGTCAAATGACTACAAGGGCTACAAGAACGTAAATATAATAAGGAAAAATTTTTATTAACATTTATAAATGAGCTCTTTTCAAAAGGATGCGTTTTCCCATACAAATATATCATATTTTCCGACACGTGTTCGTTCTTTTACTAGGAATACCTTTGCTAAAGTTTCTATTCGTGGCATATTATTCTTTCTGCTGACAAAGAGCCTCTGACGCATGAGCTTTACTTTCATGAACCGCCCTCTCTATGCAAAGTTCGAGCGGTGGAAAGCCCATCAATACTTCAAATGTGAGAACGCAATTTTTTTTGCTCTAACGGCGTTTCACGAAAACCTTTCCGAAAACCAGTCTCAGTTTTGAAACCATCAACTTCTGAGCTATCAAATAGCTATCGAAAGACTATCGAAAGTCTATCCACTGACCAAAGTCGAGCAAAGGAAGCAATCCTTGTGTGAAAAAATAATTTTCAATTTGTTGCTACAACACAATAAGAGGGACTTTGAAGAATCGAACTCAACGCTAAAGTCGCCACGATTTAAAATTTTGAACATTTTCTACAAGTCGAGAAAAAAGTCCTGTCCTTGGAAAAAGGCCTCAAAAATCGTGTATTAGCACAAGTACACATCGTCTTCAAACTAGCTGATGCAACCTCTTCAAGCGCTGCTCTTTATTATTGAGAAATTGCAATTCATCGTGTTAGAGGAGTTTCGCCCTATTAGACGTGCCTTCACAAAGACAATCTAAGCTAGCTAGTTGATTGTTGAATGAGCCTAAGACAGTCAAGTGCTACAAACATGCATCCAACGTTCATGAGTATTTCAAGAGCAACATTTGCTGACAGAATAACTAAAAATTCACCATCACTTCAGAAAAATGTTCACAACCTCAATTACACAAGAGAATGAAAAGAACTGAAAGAAATGTTACTGGAGTTCTCTCTGCTTCAGATATTGCAGCAAACTATGTATTCGCTACAAAGTGTGTCGCCATATCTGCTGCAAACATCTGGAAGTAAATCAGAATCCGAAGTATCAAAAACCTATCAAAAGGTAAATGAATATCTCAAGAGCGAAACTTTTGCTGATAAGTAAACACTTCTAGAATCTCAACTCATGGTCACCTGTCACCTGTCGTCCCGTTGATCGTCGAGTGGCTCGAGAGGATACCAGCAATACTTCCATCCTATCGCGTGCAAGAATAGCTCAGTGAGTCCTAATCGCTCTAGAGATTTGCTGAGCATTATATTTTTCTTCTATGCCATTCGTGAGGAAATTGGACCAATGAATCGGTGGTTTTCCTGTAGAGCGCTTGATATCCGAAGAATCCAGTCGGTAATGTCTCGCGTCCATCGGTTATCGTTGAAGCGCATCACGTGCCCGGCACACTTATTATCGATTTCCTGGCTTAAAGAACGGGGTCTCGATCTTCGATCATTGACGTAGGTCAGAGCTTCGGATTCTTTCTTTCATTTGCGAGATGCTCCTAGCATCGACCTTTCGACTGCACTTTCAATAATGCCAAATGATCTTCCATCCTGCTTACGTATCGACCAGATTTCCGCGGCATACGTTAGGGAAGGGATGCTCGTTGAGTCGAAAAGGTGGGGCACGGAGTCGGATGTTCGTTGTTCTCTTCATTCTTTGATACTATTAAACGTTCCCTAAGCCACTCGTTTCCTCCGGCTTAACTCTTGAGATGAGTGGGTTCATCATGCTGATTTCTGGGTGTATCGTGCTGATTTCATGACTTAGGTAGGCATAAATGGACCATACGGGACGTTCGTTCCGTTGAGAGTAAATGGGGCATTCAAAGCCCACCCGTTCCTCATGAAAACCGTTCTCGCTAGATTTAGTCGGAGATCAACCTTTCCACAGGCGTTGTCGAAATCAGTCAACATTCGTTCCGCTTGACTAATGCCTGGTGTTATGAGGACGATATCATCTTGGACATTCTTCACAGATTTCAAAAAGGGGCAACTAGAAATTCATACTTCGATATGCCTCCGTTGCATTACTGGCAAAGGTCATATGGAAAATCTAATGATAAAAACAGATTTTTTCTTTATCGTAACGGTCTCACAGTTTCTTCTGACATAACCGACCGTTTGATTCAACCCTATTGATTGACTTTAGCTGTTAACACATGATATGACATAATCTTGCCTGATTATCACTTATCTTTCTATCCATGCAAATTAGCGGTGTGGTTCATTTCTATTTCTTCCCTCCCAATAAGAAGTAATGGTGGCACGTAAGTTAGAACATCAGTTAATATTTTTCTCTCTCTTCCACAGAAGTATTTGTAATTGACGCTCATTTAGATTCGGAGTAGAGCGATATGTGCCCGTAACGCTAAGAGGCACTGAAGGACACCTCAAGGCAGCGTCTTGTGCTGCCTCACTACAACTGCACTGAAAGTAAGTAACACAGAAATGTAATTGAGAAAGAGCCAAACTTTTCGTCTCCTTTTGATCTCTTCGGCCCAACACACTTAGTTCCAGATCAATAATGTTTTCTGTTACTTGACGTACGCTTTTCCTAGCTGTAAATTAGACAAGAGTTCCTTGTGCAAGTTGCAGACCTTTTAATATTCTCTCCTCTATTGAAACAAACTTAAAGCGTTTTCTAATATCATCTGCCTCTTTGCCTAATCTGCTATCATCCTGTCTCAATTGATAGTACTTGAGATATCTTGCTTGCTTATCTCTTATCCGTCTATCACGATAGATTAGTGTTGCAACTCATTTATGATAGTAGGCTTCTCAAAAACGTGTTAGACTCATGTATGTTACTCTATTAAATGATGTTCCTTCTTATTCAGCTATTACGAAAGCATTTTGATTCTTCTCTGCTGTGGGACATGGATTTTCAGATTAAGCTCTGTCGCTGGACGCAGGCTTTCGGCTAGAATCTTAGTAATCTTTCAAAATAGTAAACTTGGTAGAATTTAAAACGTCCTATTTCCAAACGTCCTTCATTAGTGTTGTGGCACAAATTATGTTGCACACGCGTTGGCGTTATTGCAAGTATTTTTGCAACACAAAGCTCTTCCTCATGCTGCTAGTTATTGTTCGATTGCGCAACTCTCAACAGCTTTACAAAATGTGATCTCTTTTGCAGGAAGGTCTCATTACACAGCTGCAGCCAAAAAAAAAGGATTTGTGTGCCGCACGCACGTATTTTCGCACAGAGCTCTTTCCTTAGATTATTAGAACGCACTCTATTGCGTACGTTACGGACACTGTGCTCGTTCTGAATAGCCGTTTCAGTGCACTGTGGCAGGCAAAATACGATTGAGATTCAGACATGCCGATCATTGCTTGTTGGCTGGTGTGTGTGTGGGTGACTCTGAGCTGACAACACTGCAAATTGAATGTTTAGCGTGACTTACATTTTCTTGAAGATATAATCTACATAATCATATACTCTTTGTGCTTAGACTTAGGCTGTTTAGTCTTAGGCTCATGCTTAAGCTGGAGGAGTGTTTATACATTTTTTATACACGTTATTGGTCCGTCTTCATTGTTTCTTCCTGATCAACCTAGAATACCGGTAAAACACGTCTCCTTCCAATCTCGAGGATGACCTTGCTGCGAAGCTTTATGTATCTCGTTGTTGACTTCTGCAGTAGGTTAGGGCAGGGGTCGAGCCTCGCCTCCACGCCTGTAGCGACAACCATAGCAACCATTCGGCCGCGGCGCTCCCATGGCGTTTATGTGGCAGTATGAAGAGAAAGTGAAAAACCTGAGCTCTAAGATGGTAGAACAAAGTCTATTATACAATTCCAATGCGAAAAAAACCCATATCTCTGAAAAACGAAGAAATCATTTCTGAATAAATATCGATAATCCACGTCACAACGCGCGGCGGGTGTGAGACACAATTTGATTTTCCCTCATGCAGAGTTGTTAGAAGGTCCTTCAGAAAAAAACACTTTCTAAAGTTCAAGATTTGCGCTGGTGAAGCATCAGTTGTTGATCAAGGTAGGAGCACTCTTCTGCAAGAATTACACGCGATAACGCTCGACGCCTATTAAGCACCATTTTATTCTCACTGTTACAGCACTGTGAAAAGGCTTTTCCGAAAGCCAAAAACGATATTACACTCTCTGAAATTTCGGCTTTCGATTATTCAATGAGTAGTGGGAAATATTTGTTTGGCAAGAAAGTTCCCCTCAGATATCCCTTCTACTGGTCAAGAAGGTTCAGTATTTCAAGTTTTTTTTTTTTGAGCTCTTCCCGAGATCTTAGCAGTAGTGTTCAGTCGATACTAGTAATGCAGTGCAATAGAGAATGTAGTCGTGAAATACAGTAGTACAATAACACAATAAAACAAATTACAGCTTCATATATGTCGACAAAGCTCGCCTTCATCAGAGTCTGGAAAAGTTAAATTGAACTGCCATCCTTCATTTGAAAACCTCCATAACTGCAGCAGGAAAAGTAGGGAACGATCTATTGGGCTGCATCATAAAAAAGCATCACCTAGGAATACTCGCCGTTCAGGTATTTTGGGTTTTTCAATATTCACCGAAGACCAACCAAATAGAATCAGTGCATAAGTGAGGCTGTGCCTGATATATACCGGGAAAACTAGCCAAAGGTGTTGTATCATTTTCAAGTCCTACTTTCAGTTATTACAGAGTTTACGCTCCATGTTTCTGATTCGTTTTGAGGACTTGATTGACGTAAGTCCACTGATGTCTTTCTATTTAAGCGTAGTCAGGTTTTCCAGTCAGAGTTTTTGACCCGCCAAGTGTTATTTCGGATGTCCTGTTTCGCGGGACTTTGAATTTGACGTAGCAAGATCTCCACATGATGTTGGCATCAGATTTCATGCAATCGCCGTCTCTACCGTTCAGGCAAACTTCGACTTTTTTTGCTTCGCAGAGGCTGTCATACGGAGGTTACGGACTAATCGGCGCTTTAGTGTATTTGGGAATCTCTGCTACTGCAACGGAATTTTCCAAACCTGCTCTTTTTACTGCGACAGCTGTACTTACTTCGTTGGAAATAAAGGGCAGAATGAATGGCCATATTGTCGCCAGACTGTTCGATTAGGGGAGTCAAATTTCCACTGAATCTAACCTGAGGAGCTCCTACCTTATCGTAGCCACTGAAGATGACTATTTTTTGCGCCGAACTTCGGACTCCAACCTTGTGTTCATTTCCTGTACGCACATTGACAGATGTTCAGTACATGTTCTTCATAAGTAAGCATTCTGCGTGTCATGGATGGAGAGATAGGAGATCAAGCGTATGTTTTTGTCGCTTAGTTTACGATACCATTTTGTGTTGTGAAGCATCTCAGACAGGTTGACTTGAACGATTGAAATCTAGGCTGAGTTGACCCGGTATTCCTGTGTGAACTTTATGTACTTTGACAGACAAATGCTGTATAGTAAAATCTGCCCATCTTCAGTTGTGTTGAGCAGACGGCAAAGGGCATGAAGGCTAGTCATTGTCGCATTTCCAGCATTTACCCCCTCTGATTTGTACGATATGACTACTGGACCATCTGAAGAATGAGCAGCCTGAGCACTCTTTTAAGAGCGCCATAACCGATCGAATGGGTGAGCCATACATGCTTGTGATTGCTTTGCACTCCGTTTGAAGCTCATAGATGGCTTGCATTGCGAACTCATTCGACACGTTTGTACAAACTTTTGCGCACCGCGCCATTTCCGGCTGGTGGACGGTTTGGTCGGCTACAAAAAGAGTCTCCCAATGCGTCCTGATGTGCTAATGAGGTAGTTTTCCAATAACTTTTGTACTCTTTTCGTCATTAAATGGGATTTTCGCGCCAGTGAATGGTCAAATGTGATAGAACAGACTTCAATAAGGTCATTTCTATATGAAATAATGTGACTGCTCCATTTGTAATCCACATTTCCAATGGAAAAAATTAAGTATTTATGAAAGGGATGTGTTTAGAGCCTTCATCGAACATTTCCGTGATATTTCAATCATATTTACCGAAGATATTTATCTTTTAATTGTCTCACTTATCATATACTTTGTTGACATAAAGTTCAAATAATAGGTTCACAAATCATTTTTCCAAGAATCCACTGTTCTTTGATCTTCATTAAGCATAATTGGAAGTGATCAATTGAATTAGGCCTGTAGAATAGCTATCGATATAGTAGGGTTGGAAAGAAAGCTCTGGTGCACTTCACTATGAGATAACTTGCATGCACATCATATGAACATTACAGCTTCTTCTGTGGGATTTTTCTACTTGAGTCCTTGAAATTATGCGCCCTTATTCAAGCTTTGCTACAAGCCGTCGCCATGTTCAACGATAGTTCGTATTTTGTTGCGTCATTATTGGGCAAAAGGGTCTTTCACAGCGAGCTGCCGTCGACGGAACGAACGAAGTTGAAGAGGAAGCACAACGAACGAATCTTTTGCTGGACGCTTGCTTCAGTGGCTTTCAATGCCTGAGATCCACATCTCAAAGGTAAGCCTCGTTCAGGACGTCCGATCTGAATGATTCGATGAAGTTGAAGACACATGTGAGGAAGGGTTTTGGGTTCCAGGTTGAAGAGTGGTCAACTTCGATCAATTTCGAGGCTTGGCCGACAGGCGGCAGAAATTCACAGAAGGCAATGACTTTTATTTTGCAATATAGCTATCAATGTTTGCGATTAAAATTAGTGCATTTTTCATTTTCCTGCAAGTGCCCCTCACTTTCTTTCCAGGCTAATATTAAGTAAGTGCTGCAAGCGCTGTGACAACAAAAACAACATCATATGGTCTTCAGTTCCCGCTCGTGAATTTTCAATGGGAAGCAACTAAGTCGCCTGAATATTTCGTATCCTTACTCTCCTTATCTTTATCCTCACGTCTTTGTCTTTAGATGGACGTGTAGCGCAGTTGTTTAATTCCACGGACTGGCCTTCCTCAGACGTTTTTGGGAACACAGAAACATTGACTTTGTGTAAACAACGCTTCATCTCATTGTATTTCATAGATATACATCTATGCACCCCTGTAACTTCTATCGATGTCAAACTCTTTAGGCCTTAATCATTGTCGGTTCTATTCAGTCTTGGGATAGAATGAGAAAGGGGCTCTTTTGCTGAACAAGAGCTTTTCATAAAAGTATCGGTAATCAATCAGAAGCTCAAATTTCAGAGAAAAGCAGTATATGTTCGTTTATTGTAAAGACTTTTTTTTGCAGCGCTGCAGCATTCAAGTTGATATCATGTTTCACACGCTTCGTGCGCAGTTTGCTACTACCACGCTTATATTTCGCTAGACAAAATTTTGTTTTCGAACTTCTATTATTTTTCAGGTTGCATAAATCTCGTTGATTCAGATAAGTACTTTTTTATGGGGAAGTTTTATTATAATCCTATGAATCGAAATAAAACTACATTCCCCACTCGCTGCGCGCTTTTATTATTGTACGTGGCTATATTCCGCTACACTAGGCATTTCTCCTGACCTATTATTAACCAGTATATGAAGTAGATTCCAGAGAATTCAAAAGTACACTTGGTATTAGGAAGGCTTCCTTACAGTGCTGCAGCGTTGGAATTGGTGTTGTGTTTTACACGCGTCGCACGTTAGCGTGCGATTTTTCGTTTTTTCTTAAGAATTTGTTCACCGTTTCGCAGACAATTCTAGACTTTTTGTGTTCGCATTCTAAAAGAAAACTTTCTTCTGATGTTTGGTAGCTTAGACATTTCATATTTTACCCATATTGATTTCTGAACCCCCTTTCAAGTCTAAAACTAGGCCTAGGCCAATCAGTCTGAGTCGAAGCGCTATAGAACAATAAACATGTGGGGAGATTTTTAGTGACAGAGTTATACGTATTATCTTTGGCCTCCTGCAAACTGCGGAAAATCCTGATTCAATAACAAAAATTGCAATCCTTATGTGAAAGCGCCTGCATGCTCTATCGATCTACAGCTGCCATGTACCATACCGACAAGCAATGCGCAGTATATGTGAGACTAATTCTCATTTCCCCTATTACACTGTAGTGAGACGATTCTTTCGGAAAATGAACAGTGCTGGTATCACCGAATTTTACGATATCTACTGCTTACTCATAGTTCCAGGATACTTACAGTAAGCGTTTGCAAACTCCAAGAACGTCTAAAGGAGACTGGACGTGAGATCAATCCGAGGCAAGATCCCATGTATATCGCAAAGCATCTCAAGCATCTGCACTACACGTCTCTTAGAGGCAAAGATATGAGAATAGAGATATCGAGGATAAGGTTATGAAATATTTAGAAAATATTAATGCTTGTCGTGGTTTTCCCACGAGCTGGTATTGAAGCTCATACTCTGTTGCATTCGTTGCCATAGTGCCTTACGTATTTGAGTCTAAATTCAGTATCCAAATCCATGATGTTCTGTTTTTAGAGAAACAGTTTCAGCCTCAAAATTGTAGAGATTTGCGCCACCGATAATCCAATTCAGCGAGAAGCATCCGCTGAGCCAAACTGAGCGAAAAAAAAGCAAACTGAGTGTCAAATATAAAGCGCTGAGATTCAAAATGTTAGATAATTCTTCAATGTTCAGCAGAACAAACCCCAACAAAAAGGCCTTAGAAAGCTCTGTATCCAACTGGATACATTTCTGGATACATGGATACAAAGATATCGCTAGCTTGAATCAATTGAGATTCAATCCTTTTAGTAAAACTTTTTAGGCTTATGGACTACAATAAGGTCACCTCGTGATTTTGTTTACTCATTGCACTTTTGTAGTGCTTACGTATATGGATGAATTTATCTGCGCTTGATAACAACCCTATGTACAGGGTGCAGGAAAAGTTCTCTTCATCAATTTAGATATTTCAACAGTGAAATCACTGCATGGAGCGTCGTGACAGAGTGGTTGTGATGCTAGTCAAGGTGCGCTGTGAAGCTCAGCTCCACCCTTCACTCTCGGCAGTCAGTAAGAACGCCATATGAGTGCCACCAGCCAGGCTGTCCTTGAAATTACGAGGCGACATGCTCGTTCAGTATTCTACGTAATACAAGAGGAGGACCAAGAACAAACTGACTGCGACAAATACTGGGATCCTCACAATCATAATTCTAATGATTTGCCATTTTAAATAATCAAATACTGAAAATGGTGCATAAACAAATGAATTCATTCTATTTACCGCGTTCTAATTTTACTTATAAATTCGTCCTCACAATGTTTTTATTCTTACTGTGCGGGACCCACTAATCTAGCATTCATTCTTTTGATCGTCCTTTCTAATGTCGTTGAATAGTGGTGAGCAGTCACTTCTTGTCACGATGTCAGGTCACAAGGATAACCTGGCTGTTGCGTCTATAGGACGCTGTTATTAACTGCCGGAGAGTGTTGGAGTGGTGCCCGGCTCCACGTGCACCACAACGAGCATCATAACCACTTGTCCACGGCGTCCCCAACTCATGCTATCAAAGAAAGATTACGTTTATTAGTTGAAAACTGCAATAATACAAAAATGCAGCAGGTCCTCAAAAATTGTCTTCTTTGGTCTTCGTTCTGTTACGAAGCTTCTTGCGAAGATTCCCAACGATGCTCGTACACGTTTACACCGTAATTTCGTCCCAGCTGCGTGTCAATGCCGTTATAAACGCGTCTAGGGTAGTGTATTTAATAGCCAAGACTTTTTCCTCCAGTATGAACCACATGAATTAAACGATTGAATTGAGATGCGGCAAGTTTGATGGTTAAATGTCCTTGTCCCAAAAGCCTATAAACAGCTCTTGGCAGGGGACAATCGTAGAGCTTGCCGAATGCCAGACCATCACAGAGAACGGAAAATGGCTGTGGCTCATGGTTTTTGCTTCTGTGGAATTCTGCTGACCCTTTTTGAGGACTTAACGCCGATTGTAACTATTGCAGAGTTGATCGACTGTGACTATCTTCTCACCTGTCAAAAGTACCTTTCTCAGAAGAGCACCAGCCATTAGACGAGTCTTTCTTCGGTCCTTTCAAGGCCGTTCCTTTTCCATCTTTATGTCCAAAAAGTAAACTTGAGCGACCTTGTAGTTGTGTAGCTTCAGCTTATTTCTGACCGTAAGTTTCCGGCGCTCTGGTGGCTTATTCCGATCTTCTTTATCCATTTTGAGCATCGAAACTCCGGAATTCGTTCGTATCTGACAAATCATCTTTCGAATGTTTTCCCGAGTAGGCGAGGTGATTAAGCAACCTTTTTAAAGATGGCCTCAATCTCTCCAGTCTTTTTTAACTTTCCATGCATTGTAGACACTTGCTGGTATGAAACCAGTCCATTTTGGGATTGCCAGCCGTTTTCATTTCCGTCATGTGCAACTCATCTATTGCGACTCGTTCATTTTTGCGATCTATATCTCTACCACAACTGAAAACAGATCAGTAAATAAGGTAGATTCTAGCACTAAAACTGAAATATTTCAAGAAAACTTTCAGAACTATTAGAAAAAAAAGTACAGTGCTAAAATTAGCAAGATACAAAATTGACGGGACTTTTCTCGTACCCTGCAAGAAAAGATGTCACGTTTTTTCGGTGAAACTCGCCTCTTTCCAACACTTAAGGCTGTGAGCTTGACCGAAGGAAGTCAAGCCAGAATTCTAGTGCTCTTGCGAAGAAAGGTTCAAAGATAAAGCGTAAAGACTACGACTTTGATGGATGCCATATGGGTGAATAAATGCATATTTGCCAGTTGAGTCTAAATTTAGCAATTAAATCCCTTTGGCTGCCCGTTGACAGCGGCATGGAACCACAACTATTCACTCATAAATGCCTACTCTTCAATTGTTTTACCGACGGTGCTTGAAGTGCATACTGTCAACGTCCGCATATTTTCTCAGTTTGCTTATGTTAATCCTGCTCGCAGGATGTCTCCTTTGCCACTGTTACCATTACCCACAAATGACTATCTGCTGTTCGGAATGCAACCACAATCATTGCCGTTACTCTGCAAGGATAGTGTCAGTACTCGCAAACGTGAAAATGTTGAGATGATAATCGCTTCGCTGAAGATACGAAAATAACATCAGTGGAGCGACGAAAAGACGGATAGAATTGTCCCATCTATCAAAGACGTATCTCAGGTGGAGGTGTGGCAAGTATGAGAAAAAGGATCATGAAGTCAGTGACGAAATAATGGATGGAGGTCGAAGCGTCGAACGCCCTGTGTCGACGGTGGATTTCAACTTAACAGACAGCTCTGAACTCGACTAGCAATCAGTTCGGGGAAGACAGGCTTGGCTACTGTTACTCTTTCGAATAAGCATTGAACGGGATTGGTCAGTTGTGTGTGAATACTAGAGTGATGAAAAAGATTGCCTTTTATAGGATTTCAAGTCTCCTCATGTTCAGATACATGCCAAGAAGATGCGGAAAAACTCAACTGTCAGCGTGGGTCATGATCATTTTTATGCAAAAACAAGTACCTTTCATTCATTATTTTGCCATTTTCAGAGCTAAGTATGATAGAATGACTCGTTTTCCTTGATTCATAGGAGTCTTTATTGTTTTTCTTCCGTTACGAAATGCTTCGTATGTTTTTATGCTGTAGTGATGTAGTTTAGAAACCTGTCTACTGCGATGACTGTGACAAAGAGTTTGCAACAAAATAACTTTAAAAACACACTGACGTCCATCATTTGTGAGAATCTTGCTTTTTAGAAATTTTGAAGCTTTGTTAATTAGAGGTTGTTTCAGGAAACAGCTAGAGTACTCTTGTGAGAAATGAGGGCAAAGATTTACTAGCCGAAATGGTGAGTATTCAGTGCTGTTCTGACTTCACTTCAGCACTTTTTCCAAGCTTGTTTCTCAAGGCTTAGCATTTCTTTCGACCAAATAAACGATACTCATTCTTGACTTAAAAGCAGTTTAACTCCTCTCCACTTATACCCAACCCTCAACATATTGGGTGCCGTTTTAGGCGCAAGCTATCCATAGCAACAGCTATCTTATTCTCGACATAATTTTTTTTGAAGAAACCATAATTTTTGCAATTCAAGAGATTCTTGCAGTTTTCAGAACGGCAAGTACCATGTGAGAGTGGTCTATGAGAATCACCTCTACAAGTGCCCATATGGAAATTGCGATCATCCTGGATTCAGGTGTAGTACGGTGATATTTTCTGAAGTAATGTAAAAAGAAGAATATCTTGTCCTTTCGTATAATTCCTACTCTTCTTCCTTACTCTCATTAGTTCTTCAGTTCTCCTGAATTCTTCCTGCTGTTATATTTCAAGTAGTATCTTATCTGTTTGGAGATGATATCCCGCAGCGATCATCGGGCGTTCCAAAAAGCTTGCGTCATCTCATAGCGCAGTCAGGGTCATTACCACATTTTCTTCTCGTTAAAGTGCACCGAGACTTTTCTACCGCAGAGCTTCTGTTCAATCATATTGTGTTAGTCCGTATGCCAGCTATGCATTGCTCAGTATTTCACAGCATGTGATTTGTGCATTAATGTTCCTACATACAACATTCAACGATCCTCAGTTCAAGGTGCATACAATGTTTGTTTCCTATTTCCATTGATTACTATGTATATGTGTCACTTTTCCATCATTGCTTCATGTAATTTCTCTCTCTTTTCTCACAGTGTCTTAGAAAAGAAGGCAATATAGTTCAATCAGTTATCTACTGCCCTTGGCATCCACATTCCTTGCTCTCCTTTGATCACTTCACAAAGTAGCATTTAGTTGTTAGCTCACACCTGATGATACGACACGTCGTCATATATGTTATTATTAATGATATAAAAGTTCCACCGGCTAAGTTTGAGTTTTGAAATTGCAAGGTAAATACCTCTGGATGCATGTGCTTATTTGGAAAAAATTATCAAAGCAGTTTTAAATGCAACTCGTGAGCCTTGGAAAACTGACTCCATGGTAAGCCATTTGCTTTATGATGAGTCATGCTTTACTTTCATAAACGACTTCCCAGTTTTTCTAATAAGAACATTCATGCACAAATAATCAGAGCTGCGAAAGGGCTAAAAAACAACTTAATCTATCGGGTTGATGGTAAATATCCTTAACAACTGCCGAAAATTCGAAGTTGACAATAATCATTCAACAAAATAAAGCCCATCATTAACCACGATCTCCTGCCAACGATCTGCAAGCTTCCAGATCTAATCAATAACGCCAGTCCTTGAGTTTCAAACCAAAACTTCTGACATGCCTCTTCAACTTTATCAAAGCTCTGGAATCGGCGTCCACGCAGGAGATGTACCACTGAGCTTAAATTACCATTACTGGACGGAGCAGCATGTGGACTGAACACTGGACGCAGCAAAACCTCGACTCCCTTCAATTCACCAAACTTTGATTTAGTCTTCTTTCCGGCTTGAGTTTGGGAGTGTCTTGTTAAAACAGGGGACGACTCATCTGTCCAGCTGCTTGCACTGAATTCGACATTGATGGAGCGACCATTCGGAACAAGTTCGATATGTAAGATTCCTCCAAATTTCTGCCAAATGTAGATCAGTGCAGTGCTTAGAGATGCTCTGTGTCGCACACAAGGTCAATGGCTCGAGTTGAAATTTTAGAAGTGTTTACTTATCAGCAAAAGTTTCGCTCTGCTGAGATATTCATTTACCTTTTGAAGGTTTTTGATACTTCGGCTTCTGAATTACTTCCAGATGTTTGCAGCAGATATGGCGACACACTTTGTAGCGAATACATAGTTTGCTGCAATATCTGAAGCAGAGAGAACTCCAGTAACATTTCTTTCAGTTCTTTTCATTCTCTTGTGTAATTGAGGTTGTGAACATTTTTCTGAAGTGATGGTGAATTTTTAGTTATTCTGTCACCAAATGTTGCTCTTGAAATACTCATGAACGTTGGATGCATGTTTGTAGCACTTGACTGTCTTAGGCTCATTCAACAATCAACTAGCTAGCTTAGATTGTCTTTGTGAAGGCACGTCTAATAGGGCGAAACTCCTCTAACACGATGAATTGCAATTTCTCAATAATAAAGAGCAGCGCTTGAAAAGGTTGCATCAGCTAGTTTGAAGACGATGTGTACTTGTGCTAATACACGATTTTTGAGGCCTTTTTCCAAGGCAGGACTTTTTTTTCGACTTGTAGGAAATGTTCAAAATTTTAAATCGTGGCGACTTTAGTATTGAGTCCGATTTTTCAAAGTCCCTCTTATTGTGTTGTAGCAACATAATTGAAATTATTTTTCACACAAGGATTGCTTCCTTTGCTTGACTTTGGTCAGTGGATAGACTTTCGATAGTCTTTTGATAGCTATTTGATAGCTCAGATCTTGATGGTTTCAAAACTGAGACTGGTTTTCGGAAAGGTTTTCGTGAAACGCCGTTAGAGCAAAAAAAATTGCTTCTCACATTTGAAGTAATGGTGGGCTTTCCACCGCTCGAACTTTGTATAGAGAGAGAGGTTTATGAAAGTAAAGCTCATGCGTCAGAGGCTCTTTGTCAGCAGAAAGAATAATATGCCACGAATAGAACTTTAGCAAAAGTATTTCTAGTAAAAGAACGAACACGTATCGGAAAATATGATATATTTGTATGGGAAAACGCATCCTTTCAAAAAGAGCTCATTTATAAATGTGAATAAAAATTTTTCCTTATTATATTTACGTTCTTGTAGCCCGTGTAGTCATTTGACAGTCTGCGAGATGATGAGTTTGAGACAAAGCAAGTTTGATGCATATCCATTACATGCTTTACTGGCGAAAAGATGATAGCAATATAATCTGATAACGTATCTCGAGCCTTTCATGAGGTCTGTTATTGCACCATCTAGTACTAGACATACGTTTCAGCTTATTACTAGCAAGCCTCATCAGCAGCACCTGCCTTTAGGTGCGGCCAATCCCGTATACACAAGCGAATCGACGCCGAACATCTTATAGTGCACGCGTGGTGGTTGTTATACTTACTTCTAGTAAGAATAGTGCCTATTCGTTCTAGTAATCTGTATTTTCCAGCACTAAAGCAACATTTGAACAAATTTCCAACTCTTTTTGCGGAATCTTTTCGCTTACCTTGGGAAGGTGAGACCGATTATCCCACCCATCTTTCGTGCCATAAATATGTCTGTTTTCATAATCATCGCTCATATATCGGGTGTGCACAGTTCTCATGAGTTCATTGGCTTCACGCACCTGTTCCTCGTGTTTCCTTGAACACATTCCATTGTCATTAGACGGGCTGGATTAAAAGACGAAACCTTCTTCGTCCACTCATCGATTATATCTCATCAGTGTTTTTTGATCTGAGTGAGTACAACACACAAACAACATTGGCTGAGGTTTCGAAGGCTTACATCTATTCAAAGCTCGAAAATGACAAATTGCTACCTCAACCGACCACTTCGAAAGGCGCTCCTCTGAAGACAGTGAATGTCGAGTGGCAACAGTGAAAGAGCGAGAAATAAGCAGTATTTACTAGTTCCCAAATAGCCTTTGGCTTTTCACCAAGAAATCTTCCACAGTGCAAAAGTGTTTTATTTCTCTAACCTTATATTAAAATTCGTAAAAATCGACTTATTCTATGTATTCAAGCGGTAAAAACGGAGTAGTATCTCTATGAGAAACAGCGGAACAAATTAGATATGTGAATTGCACTGGACATTCAAAACCACTTGCATATGGCCGCACTAGAGTTTTTTTCAAGAACTTGAGAAGGTTACATTAAATCGCTGTGAAGGCAATCATCAAAAAAGTACGTAATGTACTCAGAATAAACTGGCTTGTGGAAGAGCAAAAGTTCTAGCGAAGAATAGTGTTCATAATAGGGTATGAATAGATATATAAAAAAAAGGAATGCTCATAGAACGATAGAAAAAATGCTCTAATATTCTATAGAGATTCGAGCTCCTCAAATACACTAATGACTCGAAAATTATTGAGAGCTATCATTGAATGAACTCATTTGCAATATGCATCATCATTTTGATCGAAAATTCATTCTTTTTTACTACTCAACTTCTTTGGTGACTTTTGGGTATTGTATATAAGGAGATGTACCTTCCTCGAAATGTTACATCATAATATTCTGTGTTACAACTGAGTTAATTGCAAAAACAGTTCAACTGTGAAGTAAACTAGAGGCTTTTTTCACACAATTGCTATATATGCTAAGAAAACATATGAGTTGAAGCAACAATTCAAAAGTTCGATTTTCTACAAACCTCGACACTTTTGCCAACCTCGCATCGGCTAATCAGGATAAGTTTTCTTGATTTCCATATGAGCTGTCGTGATAACCGTAATGTGTCACAGTGAAACAAGAAACTGAAAGTGTTTTCAAGACAACGAAGAACATTCGGATCAGTTTACCAAAATCGCTCACAGCTTTGTGATTTGACCCGCGCGCAGCAATTTCTACTGCCTCACGAACAGGTTAATTATGTGTGGGTATGTGCATGCCAGACCAAACCAGTTTACGTTGGTTGCTGATAGCTCCGATTCGTGTATGTCAGGAAGTATGATAGCAAAGGCTTCAAAAAAAATGGAGTACCCAAGGCATAGTGTAAAGCTCGTAAACTTAGGATAAACCTTCTAGCAATCACCTTTAACTCTTTCGTAGAACCTGTTCTACTTGCTAATCAAAATCATTATCACGATACAACTAAGGTGAAAACTTAAATGATATTTTGCGGATTGGTTAGTAAGTCACATCTCTTGACCCATCGAATTAGTCTTTGCTTAGCTTAGGTCGAAACGCATTAGGTTCATTTTTAAATTTGTTGATTTCTGAAAAAGCGCAAAAATTTTTCACCAAAAGCTACCGCTACTGCCACCATCATTCTTCAAACAGACCATCGTTAACATTGGCGCTTGAGAAGTTGCCCGCGACAACATTATTTGCAGGCGTGCACAACTAATTTTCAACTCCAATAGATCACTTGCGTTTTCTCACTGGCAGAATCACAATGATTAGATAACTTCATGTCTATAGAGGGTCTGAGGAAATGGATAATCGTCATCGGTCCTTGTGGAGTGCTGTGGTCCCTTCAATGCGTGATATCAATAAAACTGCGCTGCGAGTGTAAAATAATCTTATCATAAATGCTACAGGGTTATGAAAAAACTTTCTTGAAAATCACGTACACTTTTGGACTCAAGAAACTTTACACTCTTCAAGAATCATCAATCGTTCACAAAAATCTTTGAGATGTATAAGAGTGATAATGATAGGACCGTGCGACGCGCTAATCACAATTTTAATTTGAATGCTGCCACGCTATAAAAAAGCCTTCCTGAAAACAAGCACGCATAGTAGTCCTCTAAGAGTTGCGCATTTGAATCTCCATTGAATGGATTGTTTCAACGGACATCTTGCACTGAAGCTCTTAAACAATATTAGAAAACTGATAGAGCCACAGCTCTCTATTAACGCATCAACGTCAATATGCCAGCAAAAAAGCCCGTACGCCGTGTAAGAGGGTTACATTAGGGTGAGAGACCATGGCAATTTATCTACACTTAGAGCAATAAGTCTTATTCTATTTGTTTTCACACGCATTTCATCAGATTAGAATCCCCTAGTTCACTTGTTTAATTTTACCCAGAAAAGCATTGGCGTTCTTAATGTCGTTTTCTCGATAACCCTTCTAAAGCATTGAATCGAGCATGTTGCAATATCACTCCTTGCTGTGTACTTATTCCCTTGTGATACAATAATGATTAACATGATGCCGAGCAATCTAAGAATCTGCCAATGTCCAAGTACCATTTGTTCTATGCACGAGTGATCGTAGTACCTTAGTCTGCACGAGTGAACGTGATACCTTAGTACTTTCTTTCGAGCAGTGCTTCTGGGGAGACCTCACGACTCGCAGATATCGCCCATATTTACAGGACCTTTTTGTGATTGACATGTAGCTCACCTTGTTATAGCCAACTAACGCCAAAAGTAGATGATCCTTTATATAGTTTTGTAGAGCACAAAAAATTTGTTCTCTAACAATTTTTTTTCACGTATCTCAGCATTACATGCAAGGATGAGATAAGAAGTCAACGGTGAAAATTGTGATGTTTCGATCATCTGACTATCAATGTTCACTATTGAACGAGCTACGAGATTTTCGGATGGCGTCGAATAATAATATATTTTACATCCAATAAACACAGCTTGTTGGTGCACTGTGAAGATTCAAATCGCAACGGCAGAGAGAAGAAAGAGAGATAGAGAGAGAGAGGGAGTGCATGTGGTGTAATGGTTAGAGGTGCTCTGTGTCGCACACAAAGTCCATGATTCGACCTGGCGCTCATGGATCATCAAATCATCCATTTCTCAGAGGTCGGTAAATTTGTAACAGATTGGGCTCAGATTTGTTTGGGAGGATAAACAGCATTGACTCGGCACGGCGGGAGACCACCGCGAGTCATTGTGAAGGCCAGATAGGCATTCTGTCACCTCAAACGAAGTTGAAGAATGGAGAAGAATGCATGGCACATCCCTCAGGGATTGATCAACGTTGAAAGCTTTATCCGCTATCCTTCTATGTTAGAGTTCTTATGGCCTTACTTACTTCTTATAAAATTTACACTCGCCTAATCTTATTAAACCATGCCAAGTGAAGAGCAATTAGATAAACGTCTCCAGATACGATAATGTTCGAAGTGAGTGAGATGATGTGAAGTGGATCTCGATGGTAAATATGCATGTGGCAGCACTTCGTGAGGCAAAGTGAAATTGATAACGTGTCGTCTTGGAAACAGACCCGAAATCTCAGGTGTTCCGGAGTGCTCATCACGATATCACTCGTGAGAAGTCACTGAGACACAAGCGAGCGAATGTGTTCTTGCACGATCTAAATATCGGAAGGTAAGGAAAAGCTTCTGTGTATTCAACGCCAGCAAAGAAGTGCTTTGTAATGCAGATTATACTTCACTGCACCACCATGGTTCCCATTTGTTGGCACAGTCAATTCACAACTTCGCAGTGGAGAAGTTGGAGCGTCTTAGAGTTAGTGACATATCCACATCGCATATGTATAATATGCTATTCCTAGTTTTCAAATTAAACTATACACTCACATTCTCTTCCGTACATTACTTAGAAGGCACATCTCTTCGAAACAGCGATTCATTGCTCCTTTTTAGATATAATTTTCGCAAAAATACCTTACTTACTTGCATATTTAGCCATCGTCATAGTCGCTATAGATTTCACCACGTGTTGACAGAACACTGGCTGCTGAAGTTGACATAGTGCCAAAAACTGTCTGAAAATAGCTACGTCGTCCCTACTACGAACATTCCCTTTTTCCGCCACTTTCTTCTGATGTAAGATATATGAATTGACTGGCGTACCTCGTATCGGATCACCGTGTATAGATGTTCTGTCTAAAGGTTGTTCGTCCGCAGGAAGAACATTGCTTTTCAGCCTCAGAGAAGCAGCGAGACGTCGAAAATTTTCTGTATTCTAATGTTTTGAATTGAACCTGCCCTCCACCTTACGTGATGTTCTGTAACGAGGCCTTTCAACTAGACCGGGGTTACCGGAACAGAGAATGGATATTGGAAGGGTGTTCGAGAGCGGCATTCCTATGCATGCACTGGCATGTGCACGGAGTGTAGGCATTATCAGGTGGTAGCCATATCGCGTTTGCGAGGCTTATATTGCCTTTGGTATTTTGTATAATAAAAGAATAGTAATGAGCAATTTTCTGCTTGCCAGAAAATGCTGTAGAAGACAGTGGTCAGCTACAACTAGAACATAGAGCATATTGGTGAAATCATACTTGTGGTGGAGCTTGTGAGCCAAACTGCATGAGAAATACCTAAGAAAGTACGCGTCCTCACACCACTGTAGCAAGATCTGAACTATATTCACATCTTTTATCAACAATTCATCGGGTTTTGCAATGTAGCAGTCCATCAAGCTTGGCGAGCATTCAGTTCCATAGGCTGCTGACCAGTGTTGTCGCCTTGTGCAGGTTATGAACAACGAATAACGTAGGTGAACACACACAATGAAGTGCTTATGTAGCTGGGCAAGCGAAGTTGGATACTGGATCTCGAAGGTACTCACTCATTTGCTCAAAGCATATTGCCTTTCATACACAGAGAAATAACGAAGTGTCAAAAAATGTTTCTTCTTTATCTCTTGAATGGCATATGCTGCAAAGATAAACCAAAGGTGCCTGAACATTCTCACTGATTACATCAAGAAAACTAATGGGCTGAACTCTTTTCCTGGTGCTAACAGTACAAAAAAACAAAGCTGATAATGTAGAATCAATAAGTGCCTTGTATACGAGGCGGTCTTGAAATCAGGTAGGCTTTACAAGACCATACTTTAGAGATACTAAAATCAAAAAGCATCTTTAGCCCGTTGACGACGACGTTGGAATACCGAGGGGAACGCGGCACGGTCGCGCGGCAGAGCGTGGTGGGTATAAGGGCGATGTGGAGGTTTTCTGATGAAGATTTAATTTTCATCGTCAGTAAAAAAAATTTTATCGCCAGTAAATTGCAAATGAGATACAACGGATATCGATTAAGCCTTTCGTGGCACAAACAATGACAATGCTTATTTCTAAAACAGCGAGGTTCAAGAATAAAGTCACGTAGTTATAAAAACGTGATATTTCAAGCTCTTATTGAACATTTCAATGCTGTCTTATGCATATTCATTCATATTTCGAACATATTTATATTTAATTTTCATATTGACGATTGCTCGTTCTTATTCATTGCCAGAAATGAATA
>JAHQIW010001702.1:0-16084 GCA_019055375.1 Parelaphostrongylus tenuis
GTAATCAGGTTAAATATTTGTTTTCTGGCTGTAAATCAAGCAAAAAATACTCGTGCAAGTCGCATTCTTCTCTCAGTAAAGAAGCTAAGGAGAGCAGAACGCAGAACGGCTCTCTCAGTCTCGGTTCTGATTCAGAGAGTCTGACTTGCAATCTCGATTAGATGGGGCAGTCGAGGATCCGAGGCAGAGACAATCATTGCGCTTAGAAAAAAACGACAGCTTCGAAAGTCATTTTTTTGTTTTTGTGAAGCGTTGTGAAAGGTACAGCTTCACATCATGCAATGAGAACAAAACGGAAGAAAGAATGTAGCTTACTGGAGGTGTGCTGAATCTTTGTGCCAGGAGCTGTTTTATTTGTATATTGGTTTTCACTAATGGTGGAATTTGAATTAAGTGAACCTCTCAATGAGCCCCGTATCATCAGTTAGTTCATAGAAAAACGATGGTGAACAATCAGACTATTCTCTTTCCTGAAAAGCATGACCTGTCCAGCTCACCTATCTTTAATAGTTTGGATTGGAGCAGTACCTCTGGTTTTCAATCGTTGATGCAGGTGAGCTTCGGGTCTATTTTTTCATTATCGAGAGATGCGGTATCCCTTCCAGCGGCCTTTTAACTTTACGTTCTATAGTGCTGAGAGAGCTTTCATCCTGCTTATATAGCGACTAGATTTCTGATAAAAATGTCAAAGATGGAAGTAGTTCAGTTTGATTTTGCTCCTAGAACTCCTCAAACATTCATCAGTACATGCACTATCATCCATTCAATATCGTTCATATCAGAATCTACCAAGCGTTGTACTGTGTCCACTGATGTTGTTGGACTACAACGCTTTCGAATATCTATTGTTGCATAATAATATAATTTCATATTAATAGTGGCAATCTCATATTACTGCTGTTTTTTTTTTCCTTAGAAGCAACTTACGGAGAGCATGCGTGAAGCTGATGAACGCTGCGAAGCAATACGAATAAAATACCAGAAGCAAATAGAAGAGTTAGAGGAACAGATGGATATGCTTCAGAGATCGAAAGCAGCGGTAAGTTTCTTCAACCTTGCAAAATTCTATGCAGTTATCCACTTAATCGTTGTCGTTTAGAGTGATAAGGGAAGGACTCAGCTTGGGGCCGAATTAGCAGCGTGTAAAACGGATGTTATGAACGGGCAAGCAATGCTAAGCGAAAGCGAAAGACGCAGGAAGGTTAGAGATTATTAGTAAAAATTTCAAAGAACGTCTTATGAGAGTGTTGAGTGATATGCAGAACGGACCCCAAGTGGGAGTTGAACCCACTTTTCACCCATATAGGAAGTGCATAATATCACTGCACCATCGATACCTATTTGCTACTACTTTCACTTTGATATGGTTATCGAAGCTGTCCTTAAACGGGTTTGGTCTAGTAGGCACATATCAGTGATAGATCCAGTTCATCTGACGGTCATTTAGTACGTGTAATCTACAAGACTATTCAAACTCATAGATTACAGTTTGTGGAAGGTTTACATTTTTTTATTCTAGACGACCAAAAATCAGTTCGCCGATCAGTCACTTTATTTGCAGCAGTGTTCTGAAGAAAGGGAGCAGCTTGCTGCAAAAGTAGGAAAGGTGGGCAAAATCTTCTATCATGATACTACTGAGAGTTTCTTTGTTATAGAACTGAGAGCAGAACGGTCTTGTTATACTGCTGTAGCAAAAAAAAAAAAGGATTTGTGTTTCAGACGCACGCATTTCTCGCACACAGCTCTTTCATTAGATCAGTAGTAAGCATTCCATTGCGTAAGATGAGCTTCAATAGAGATCCGCTAATATCTATTGATTACTGTAAACGTGGTACAGATTTTTTCGAGTGGGAGACGGTTGTTTACCAATAATGCAATTCTAGCGACCCGAAACAGAAGCCATTTGTATTTACCGGATTCAGAGCATAACAGACTGCAGTGGGCCGAGTTTTTGAACTGCTACCTATTGTTAGTCTCTTGATAGTAAGTTAACTGAGCAGTTGAAGTTTAGATGAGAAACTTGTTATGCCGATGAAAAGGTGGTTATTGAGAATCTTACTCAATATATATATATATATATATATATATATATATATATAAACCAGAAATGATTTTATCTTCTGCAATAAGGCGCAGAAATGTAGGGGTCACTCGTTTCTACACAGAATCCAGATCTACGCTCTCATCGCTCATACTCCCAGGTGGATGTGGTATCAATCCGATGATTTTTCAGTGAAGTAGTAACATCAGACAGCAATAGCTGTTAGTATTTTTGTGGACACTCGTTTTCTTTTATCATGGAAACCACAGTTTCCTGAGTAGCCTATTGAAAATCATTCAAAAACAAACATACAACTAAAGCTATGCCATAAAACTGTTAAAAACTTGCATCGATTAAGAAGCCTTCTGACCATGTGATAGTCGAACTCGATCATTTTCTCTATTCTGTTTCCACTTTTACCGTACTACTATGCTTATAAATACTCTTTTTTTCTTAGTCACAGTTACGAAATCACGAAGGTCAGAAAACAGCACGTTTGAGTGGAAACGTTCTTGCATAATGAGCTAGTCACCGTCTCAACAGTATGAGCTTCCTAAAGTGAGCTACTGACCATAATCTGAGTTTTCTATGCTTCACATAGCAGCTGGCATTAGTTTGGCAATATTCACCTCACTAAGAGTAGCCAAGTCTGGAGGACCTTAAGCAGAGACATTGTTTTGACGCTCTACGATGTGTGCTGCTACCAGTTAATTTAGCAGTCTGAGTCCTATTAATCTTCTTAAAATAGTTTTGTAAACTAAGCATTAGGTGTTGTAGACCTGACTGCATAAGCAGACGATAGAGAACACTGATCGGCTAGAAATGCAGTGAAAAGCTTAAGTCGTGGAAAACTGTGTTTCAGATATGCATAGTGTAGAAAGGCATACTTTGGAAGTTCAATCGTTGAAAAAATGACATACTCGGTCTTAATCGTACCGCGGCGGTTGTCGAATTGCCACAGCTATAGAAAATCAGAATTAGAGTTCCACTTTAGTTTGTTATAGTGTCGCACTTGTTTTTCTTTTTCCTGATAATCATCATAATAGTGGTTTGCTTATAACCTAGCCAATACCACGATGTTGTTAAGAATGCTTAAGTGACTAACATTTCGCTGTGTCTTCCTCCTCCTTCGCCTTCATTCAAGTCGGTTATCCATATTGATATCATAGTCGGGATGTGTGATCGTCGCTTGATTTGAGCTATCGTTTGAGCTACAGAGCCTCCCAAAAATTCAAGAAAACAACTTGCCTTCAAAGGGGTGCGGTAACAGTAATAATTCGGATGTATAAATCCCAACGTTCTTATAAGCGTCACAGGGCTGCAAAAAATTCCTTTCCAAAAACCAAATAAACCCTAGAAATTGATAAGATTTTCTCTATTCAACGATTGAAATCTGATTGTAAGAACGGGCTCTATGTGGTGAGAAATGCTTAAATGTGGAAAGAATATTGTTTCGTTTTACATCTTCAGGAACAAGATACTTGAAAAATAAATTATATCATTCAAATTCAATTGATTTGAGTTATGGAAGGGCTTTCAAACCATTTACAAAAGCAAGAAATACATTTTTGCCGCAACCTTCAAACAGGGTCGTGATGACGGAGAAGTACCGTTAATTCATTGGTATTGCTCCTTTCACTTGTACGCATTGTGTTAGCTGATAAATGGTACCGGTTACTGCAGAATGGAAAGCTCGGTGAAAACAAAATATGATCGAATGAAAATCAGTATTAATAACAGCTACATTGTATATAAGGCTATTGTCAGTTGAAATCTTTATTTGAGCGGTGCACCATCAGCCAATCCAAAATCCGCTGAAAAAAACCAAATTCATGAATTTTAGAGAAGACGGAAACGTAAGAAAAATCCTTGATTTTTCTTTCAAAAAAATTTGATGGAAGTCAGCTTTCAAAGCAATTGCTTATGGTCGAAATAAGTAATCACAGATGAGTGGTACATTGGATGTCCCACAGAAGTCATTGCTACATTGTTGTTTCGGTACGTTTCTCGTACTACAGAATATCTTCTGAAGCTTTGCATAATTACAAAAAGACCTTGATGAGTTCTTAGTTTCTCCAGTATCTCGCGCGCTTTCGATAGGTTTCCTGAAATTTCACCTTCCTTTCATTTTTTGATTCTGTATGAAATGCCGTATCCGTGAAGCAATAATATGCCATTCTTTGTATTCGCTTACTAATGTGCCCTCTAGACTTAGTTAACCTGTATATATCACATATCTCATGATTCATGTCATCCAATTTCAACCCGGCCTAAGTAATGCTCTATTGACTTTTAAATCCTAATATGGCATCATCTCTTCACTTTCCGCTCTAGTAGAAACAAAATTTCTACTTCAACATTTACATTTCCGCGGTCTTTTTTTCATTTCTGTTTGTGAATCTGTATTCTCTTCTTTCGATTAAAATGCCGACTTGACAAGTCTTTCCCCAAACTGTTGTCAGCTTATGTGATCAGAACTACAAGGAATACTGCATTTCCTCTGATTTCCTTGTGAGGACAGAGAAACCTTTCTCAGCAGGGCAATAGAGGACGAAGTATGAAGCTGAGAGAGCATTAGTAGAAGATTTTCTGCTACAGTAGAGTCGCTTTTGATTAACGTCGCTTTCTGCTCATGACTAAAGTTTATTTCTGGAGGTGTGACTTTAATGTGTGGTAGATTTTTGTTCCGACAAGACTTACTCAACTGAAAAAATTTAGGCACAATTATAAAGAATGCTGTTGAGAGTGGGATTCTAGCTTAATTATTTCTCTTCCACAAAGATACATATACGAAACATCACAGCATTTGTCTAAGGCTGTGAACACCATTATGGAAGCGCGGTAAGTAAGCAGTCCGGAACAAATTGGATTATCTTATCGAGCTATAATGGAAAACTACCTTGGCTTCATTCCACGGACTGGCCGTCCTCAGACCCTTTTGAGAGCACAGAAACACTGACTTTATGTGAACAACGTTTCATCTCATTGTATTTCATAAATATACATCTATTCAACCCTATTACTTTTACCAAAGTCAAACTCTTTAGGCCTTAACCTTTGTCGGTTCTATGCCGTCATCGTGACAGAATGAGGAAGGAGACTCTTTTGCTGAACAAGAAATTTTACATAAAAGTACCGGTGATCAATCAGATGATCAAATTTCAAAGAACAGCTGCATATGTTCGTTTCTTGAAAAGACTTTTTTTCCAGCGCTGCAGCATTCAAGTTGATATTATCTATCACACGCTTCGTGCGCGTTTGCTACTACCAAGCTTGTATTCCACTTAACAGAATTTTATTTTCGAACTTCTACTATTCTTTAGATTGCTTAAATCTTAATGATTCGGATGACTACTTTTTTGGGAAAGTTTTATTATAATCTTGTGGAATCGAAATAAAGCTACATTCCCCACTCGCTATGCGCTTTCATTATTATCGCGCTTATATTCCGCTACACAAGGCATTTTCTCTAACCTATTATTAGCTAATATATGAAGTAAACCTCAGTGAGCTCAAAAGTACACTAGTTACTGGGAAGGCTTCCTTACAGCGCTGTAGCGTTGGAATTGAAGTTGTGTTTGCACGCGTCGCACGTTGTCGTGCGAATTTTCGCTAATTCTTTGAGACACTTTTAGATTTCATGCTTTCACATCCTAGAAAAAAACCTTCTCCTGTCGTTCGATGGCTTAGACTTTTCATATTTCATCTATTTTGCTTTCTGAACCCACTTTCAAGTCTAAGTCCAGGCCTAGGCGAATCAGTCTAAGTCGAAGCGCTGTAGAACATGAACATGTGGGGAGATCATTTGGTGCCACAGTTCAAGGTTTTATCTTTGGCCTCCCTCTTACAAGGCGCGAAAAATCCTGGATTCAATAACAAAAATTGCATTCCATATGTAAAAGCGCCTGCATGCTCCATCGATCCACATCCGCCATGTACCCTACCGACAGGCAATGCGCGGTATATGTGAGACACATTCTCATTTCCCCTACTACACTGTAGTGAGACGATTTTTTCGAAAATGAACAGTGTTGGAATCACCGAGTTTTACGACATCTACTGCTTTCTCATAGTTCAGGTTACTTACAGTAAGCGTTTGCATACTCCCAGAAACCTCTAAAGAAGCTTGGACGCGAGATCAATCCAAGGCAAGATCCCATGTATATCGCAAAGAATCTCAAGCATCTGCGCTACACGCCTTTTTGGAGGCAAAAATATGAGAACAGAGATAACGAGGATAAGGTTATGAAATATTCAAAAAATATTAATTCTTGTCGTGGTTTATCGACGAACTGGAACTCAAGCTCATATTCTGTTGCATTCGTTGTCATAGTGCCTTGCGTATTTAAGTCTAAATTCAGTATTAAGTCCATGATGTTCTGTTTTTAAAAAAGCAATTTTAGCCTCAAAATTGTAGAGCTTTGCGCCATCGATAATCTAGTTCAGCGAGAAGCGCCCACGGAGTCATACTGAGCGAAAAAAGCAAACTAGCTGTAAAATTTAAATGGCCCAGATTTAAACTTTCGAATAATTCCTTAATGTTTAGGAGAAAAGGCTTTTTTTCACCAAGAAGGCCTTAAGTAACTTCGTATCCAAACGGATACATTTTTAGATACGTGGATACAATGATTCGATAGCTTGATTCAGATGAGATTCAATCTTTAAGTAAAACTTTGTAGGCTTATGGACCATGACAAGGTCACCTCGCGATTTTGTCTACTATTTACACTTCTGTGATGCTTACGTATATGGATGAAATTATTTGCGCTTGAAGACAACCCCATCTGCAGGGTGCGAGAGAAGTTCTATTTATCAATTTAGATATTTCAACAGTAAAATCATTGTATGGAGCGTCGTGAATGAGTGGTTGTGATGCTAGTCAAGGCGCGCGTAAAGTTCAGCTCGACCCTTTACTTTCGGCAGTCAATAAGAACGCCCTATTTAATGCCAGAGCCAGGCTGTCCTTGAACTGCAAGGAGACATGCACTTTCAGTGTTCTACGCAACACAGGAAGAAAACCAAAAACCACCTAAATGCTAGAAATACTGGTATCACCACAATCATAATTCTGATAACGGGCCATTCAAATGAATCAAGTAATAAAATATTGCATAAGCAAACAAATTCATTCTATTCAGTTCGTTCCAATTTTATTTATTGATCCATCCTCACAGTGTTTTTTTTTCACTGTGCGGGACTCAGTAATCTAGCTTTCAATTTCTCAAATCGCCCTCTCTAGTGTCGCTGAATAGTGGTGAGCGAGTCTCCTTGCAGTCGCGAGGATAACCTGGCCGTTGCTTTCTATAGGGCGCTGTAATTACCTGCCGGAGAGAGTTGCGGGTAGCGCCCGGTCGTCCACGGCGCCTCCAACTCATCCTGTTAAAGAAATAGCTGCGTTTATTAGATAAAAAACTGCAGCAATAAACAAAAATGAGACAAGTTCTCAAAATTGTCTTCTTTGGCCTTCGTTTGGTTACGAAGTCTCTTGCAAAAATTCCCAATGATGGTCGCACACGTTTCCGCGGTAATTTCGTCCCAGCAGTGTGTCAATGCCGTTTCAAACACGTCTAGGGTAGTGTAACTAGTAACCGAGCCTTTTTCCTCCAGTATGAACCACACGCATTGAAGCACTGAGTTGAGATCCGACAAATTTGATGGTTGAATGTTTTTGCTCCAAAAGCCTGGAGAATGCTCTTGGCAAAGGACAATGGTTGAGCATGCTGAATGCCAGAGAATCGAGGACGAAAAATTTCTGCGGCTCATGGTTTTTGCTACTGTGGACTTCTGCTGATCCTTTTTGAGGAGTTGACACCGATTGTGACGATTGTAGAGTTGTTCGACTGTGTAAGTCTTTTCATCTGTCACAAATATCTTTCACAGAAGAGCACCAGTTAATATGCGAATCTTTCTTCGAGCCTTTCAAAGCCGTTCCTCTTCCATCTTTATGTCCAGAAAGTAAACATGAGCGATCTTGTAGTTGTGTAGTTTTAGCTTATTTCTGACCGTAAGTTTCGAGCGCTTTGCTGGTTGATCTCAATCTTCTTGATCCATTTTGAGCATCGAACACTCCGGAATTTGTTCGCATCTAGTAACTCATCTTTTGAATGTTTCCCCGAGTGAACGAGGTGGTTAAGCCATTTTTTTTTCAAAAACGGCCTCAATCTCTTCAGTCTCTAATGATCCACGGCGTTGTGGGCACTTTCTGGTATGAAACCAGCCAATTTTGGCAATGCCGGCCGCTTTCATTCCCGTCTTGTGCAACTCAACTATTGCGATATGTTCATTTTTACGATCTATAACTTTACCACAACTGAAGACCAATAAATGAGGCAGACTTTAGAACAAAATTGAAAAATTTTCAGAAAATTTCGTAGTCAGTAGAAAAAAACATGTCAATGCTTAAATTAGCAAGATACAAGTTTGACAGGACTTTTCTCGTACCCTGAAAGAAAAGACGTCAAATTCCTTCGGTGAAGCTTGCCTCTTTCAACACTTAAGGCTGTGAGCTTGACCGAAGGAAGTTAGGCCAGAACTTTATTGCTCTTGCGAAGAAGGGTCCAAAGATAAAGCGTAAAGACTACGACTTTGATGGATGCCATATAGGTGAATAAATGCATATTTGCCAGTTAAGTCTAAATTTAGCAACTAAATCCCTTTGGTTGCCCGTTGACAACGGCATGGAACCGCAACTATTCACTCATAAATGCCCACTCTTCAATTGTTTCACCGACGGTGCTTGAAGTGCATACTGTCAACGTCCGCATATTTTCTCAGTTTGCTTATGTTAATCCTGCTCTCAGGATGTCTCCTTTGCCACTGTTACCATTATCCACAAATGACTATCTGCTGTTCGGAATGCAACCACAATCATTGCCGTTACTCTCCAAGGATAGCGTCAGTACTCGCAAACGTAAAAATGTTGATATGATAATCGTTTTGCTGAAGATACGAAAACAACTTCAGTGGAGCGATGAAAAGACGGGCAGGATTGTCTTATGTATCAAAGGCGAATCTCAGGTGGAGGTGTGGCAAGTATGAGAAAAGGATCAGGAAGTTAGTGACGAAGTAATGGATGGAGGTCGAAGCGTCGAATGCCCTGTGTCGACGGTGGATTTCAACTTAACATACAGCTCTGAACTCGACTAGTAAATTGGTTCGGGAAAGATAGGCTTGGTTACTGTTAGTTTTACAAATAAGCATTGAATGGGATTGGTCAGTTGTGTCTGAATACTAAAGTGATGAGGAAGATTGCCTTTTTTAAGATTTCAAGTCTCCTCATGTTCAGACGCACATGCCAAGAAGATGCGGAAGAACTCATTTGTCAGCGTGGGTCATATTCATTTTTATGCAAAAACAAGTACCTTTTACTCTTTATTTCGCCATTTTGAACGCTGTTATAACAGAAGGACTCGTTTTCTTTGATCCATAGGGGTCTTTATTGCTTTTCCTCCGTTACAAAATGCTTGGTATGTTTTTATGCCGTACTGATGTAGTTCAGAAACCTGTTCACTGCGATGACTGTGACATGGAGTTCGCAACAAAATGCAAACTTCAAAGACACATTGCCGTCCATCAATTGTGAGAATCTTGCTTTTTAGAAGTTTTAAAATTCTGTACGTTAGAGGTTATTTAAGAAATCAGCTCAAATATTCTTGTGAGGAATGTGGGCAAAGGTTTGCTAGCCGAAATGGTGAGTATTTAGAGTTGCTCTGACTTCACTTCGGCTTTTTTTCCAAGCTTGTTTCTCAAGGCTTAGCATTTCTTTCGATCAAATAAACGATACACGTTCTTGACTAAACAGCAGTCTATCTTCTCTCCACTTGTACCATTCCCTCAACATATTCGTTGCCGTTTTAGGCGCAAGCTATCCATTTTTTTTTTTTTTTTGAAGAAACCATAACTTCCGCAATTCAAGAGATTCTTGCACTTTTCAGAACGGAAGTACCATGTGAGAATGGTCCATAAAAATTACCTTTACAAGTGCTCATATGAAATTGCGATCATCCTGGATTCAGGTGTAGTACGGTGATATTTTCTGAAGTAATGTAAAAAGAAGAATATCTTGTACTTACGCACAATTTCTACTCATCTTCCTTACTCTCATTAATTTAATTCTCCTGCATTTTTTTGCCGTTATATTCCTAGTAGTACCTTATCTTTTGGAGATGATATCCTGCGGCGGTCATCGGGCGTTCAAAGAAGCTTGCGTCATCTTATAGTGCGGTCAGGATCATAACTACACTTTCTTTTCGTTATGGTGCATTGAGACTTTTCTACCAAATAGTTTCTAATCAATCATATGTGTTAGTCCGTATGCCGGCTATGCATTACTCAGTATTTCACGGTATGTAATTTGTGCATTAATCTTCCTACACAGAACATTCAACAATCCTCAGTTGAGATGCATACAATGCTTGTTTTCTATGTTCCATCAACTACTTTGTATATGTGTCACTTTTCATCTCTCTTTCATTACAGTACCTAAGAAAAAATGCAGTGTAGTTCAGTCAGTTATCTACTGCCTTGCACACTTCTTGACTCTCCTTGATCACTCACAAAGTAGTATTTAGTTGTTAGATCACACCTGCTGAAACGTCACTGTCGTCATATATGTTATTATTAATGATATAAAGTTTTACCTGCCAAGTTTGAGTTTTGAAATTGCAAGGTTAATACCTCGGAATGCATATGCTTATTTGGAAAAATTATCAAAGCTGTTTTACATACAACTCATGAGCCTTGGAAAACTGACTCCATGGTAAGCCATTTGTTTTATGATGAGCCGTCCTTTACTTTCATAAACAGCTTCAAAGCTTTTTTAATAAAAACATTCATACACAAATGATCAGAGCTGCGAAAGAGCTCAAAAACACTTAATCTACTGGGTTGGTGGAAAATATTCTTAAATTCGAAGTTGACAATAATCATTCTTCAAAAAAAGCCCACCATTATCCACTCTCTCCTGCCAACGATCTTCAAGCTTCCAGATCTGATCAATATCACCAATCCTTGAGTTTCGAATCAAAAACTCCTGGCATGTCACTTCAACTTCATCGAATGTCTGGAACCGGCGTTTACACAGGAAATGTGCCAATGAGCAAAAAATACCATTATTGGAAGGAGGAGCGTCTGGACTGAAGACTGGGTCCGACAAAACCTCGAAACACTTCCATTTTCCCTATAGCGTGCCAGAGTAGCCCAGTGGGTGCTCCTCGCTTTAGAAATTCTCTAAGCAATATATCTTTAATCTATTCCTTTCGTGAAAAAATAGGGCCATCGGGTCGGTGATCTTCTTGTATAGCGCTTAGTGTCCCGATTAATTCAGTCGGTAATGGCTCTCGTTCATCAGCTGTCGTTCAAGCACAACACGTTTCCAACCCATCTTAATTTGGGTATTCTGGTGATAACAGAATGTTAGAAACAGAGCCACTATGCGCTTCCAAAATCAGTCATTCAACGGCTTCTGCAACATCTAACTCCAGACCTGAACACGTCGACTGTCTTGAGCTTCAGTCAATTCGTGCGGATATTATAGAGGCTTGTTGTGGACAGAGTCAAGTTGTTGGAGATGGTTCCAGACCCGCCTTTTAATCAATGTTAAGTTCTGCTTCCAATTCACAATTGCTTGATGACAGTTTCGCAATCAAACCTTCTTGCAATTTTACATTGTCCAAATTTGCTGGCCGGCCGTGACGAGAGTGGTCTTTGAAACACTGAGATCACCACATTCAAATCGTTCGTTCTACTTTGCTACAGTCACATGACCCACGGCTCCTTCACCTCTCGCACCACAAATTTTTTGCAGCATATTTTGTATTACAAAAGTTTTCGCTTTTAGCAATATCGTATCAAAACTCGAAGCTCAATTTATCCATCGTCATCATTTGATATCTAAGGAATGATTAACGTTGCCGTAGGAGTCTCTTATGGAAATATTTCAACGATATTATATTCTCATGAATTCGAAATGAGCGATAGTGTACTTTCAAAGAAAAAACTGGTTTTTTTCGCCAGTGTTCAGGATTCCAACGAACCAAAAAAAAAAAAAACAGAAGAAAGTGTTAAGGAACGCCGGCGTTTTTATTAAACCTAGTATATAAGAAACGTATATGTTTGATTCAATGAACTGAGAATTTTCAATGTACAAATCCATGATTTCCTAAGTAGGCATGTGAGGTTCGCTACGGAAGAAAACCAATCTATCGAAGAAACCGTGTGGTAGCATCCCTGAGTGCAAGGCTTACGAGTTTTGTTCTCTTCTAAAATTAAGGCTCCTTAATGACGTGCACTGATTGGTAGTTTCGCCAAAATACGGTCATGTTAAGCCATTTGACAACTGAAAAAGTAGAGATTCTAGTTATAGGCTTTATTTCATGGAAGGGTTATTTCAGTGCGTAATAGTAACAAGGAAAAAATGCGTCGCATTTTCAGTATAATGAGCTTATTGTTTGAACCTCAGCAAGGGTTCTGTTGGCAGTTTTATAGTTGAATTTGAATGATCAGAACACTTCAGTGTCACAAAAGAACGACATTTTACCGAGGAAAGGCTTCGTCTTTGATGCGCCTCACCTCACTTGGACATTTCTTCTTCTAGAGCTACAAAAATAAATTTTCTTTCAATTCTTATTACTCATTTTTGCGCATCTTGTAAGAGTGAGACCGTTTCTTCATCCCTCATCCCTTTCATTGTCACAGATATTTGCTTGTTCCATAATAATTTTCAAGCATGGGGTGTGTACAGTTTGCAAAAGTTATTTGCTTTCCTGTACCTGAGCATTATGTCGCTTTGAACATCTCTCACCGTCGTTAAGGAGTAAGACAAGATCTCTGGAGACGTAACTTCTTCAACCACCCACCGATTACCTCTTCATCAGCGCGACCCCGAAGTGATTGGGTAGAACACCGTACAGTATCTTCTGCAGCATCGGAGGCTTCTAATTACTCGAGCGTGAAAAGATCAAAACGACTTGCAGTCTGCCCAGTCGCTCTTTCGAAGGTGAATCTCCAGAGACAGCGGTTATAAGGTGATCAAATCGTGGGAAGTGTGGAGTACGTCTTCGAAGACAGTGCACAATCCACCTTGCATTTTCTGATACTTAAGACATCTTGTTGGAAATAATAATTTAAGCACTATTCTCTTTCTGCTCAGAGATGATCCGCGACGCAAGAGTATCCAACTCCTCCTCGCATCCGTGAACTTTGAACAATTCGTAGAAATTGAAAAGGCTCATGTGTAAGGAAAGTATGACTCCATAAATATTTAACGAAAGAGTAGGAGCTTCAAATTTGTGCTTGAACATCTTCGGTGGAAGCCGAAACAAACCATGCGGTGGAGGAAATACTCGTATTGGTGAAAACAATACCTATCGGAAGCAGCTGGGCATTAAAAGGTCCTTGATTTAGAGTTGAGCGTCTACAACCATCTGGATTTGGCCATACTGGAGTTGTTAGAAAAGATCGAAATCCGATCAGAGGCATGAAGTCGTCTTGAGAACAATCAACTGAATGGTATGCAAGGTGAACGTAAACGGTGCGAATATGAAATGTCAAAATCACCACGATAAAATGAGCTACTAGTACAAAATAAACAGAGATAATTAAAAGTCAATATCCATGAAATAATAGAACGAAGTGTTTTTGTGAATCAAACAGGTTTTAAGTTAGGGCGTTACTGATAATAAAGAAATTATTAAGAGTTATTGATGAAATGCATCTCATGCAGTGTGCAACAACATTTTTTGATAATTAATTGATCGATTTCTCATTTTCAATCACTATCGTGGCTTGAGGTGTTTTGTGAAATGATTAGTTGTTAAACTAGAAGATTTCCATCGTAATTGTTGATTCCGGAAAAATGGAGTGATAAAGTGATTGAGTATTCGATTATTATTCATCATTCCATAGAGTTCCACCTCGTGAAGTACACTAATTATTCGAAAATTATTGTATGTATCAATAAATGAACTCATCTGCAGTATGCATCATCATTTTCGACCGAAAATTCGTTGTTTTTTTTTCAATTTTCAACCGCGGTGGTGACTTTGAGTATTGCATATAAGGCGATGTACCTTCCTCGAAGTATTATATAATAATATCTTGCATTATTACTGACTGAATGTCAAAAACAGTTCGATTGCTAAGTAAACTAGAGTTTTCTATCACATAGTGCTATCTATAACTACAAAAAACTAAACTAGGTAATGTAGAATCAATAAGTGATTAGCTACATCCCTCGCAAACAGTCAAACTGAAAGATCATCATGAAGTTTGAATAAAATTATAGTCAGTTCAACGATAATATATTTTATACGGTCGTGAAATTAGGCAGGCTTTACGAGACGATGCTCTAGCAATACATAGATCAAAACGCATCTTTAACCGTCGACGATGACGTCGAATTCTGCGTGGCAGGCGACGGAGACAAACACGATGTGGTAGGTATGTAATGATATTCAAATTTCAATCGTTGCTAGAAAGAATTTTATAGCCAGCAAACGGTAAATTAATAATGGAAGAGACATTTATAAAGCTTTTGCGGTGGAAACAGTGGCAATGCTCCCACGTAAATCAACGCAAGGACAAAGCCACGTATTTACAAATGCGGGATGTTTCAGTCTGCTATTAAACATTTCCATTCTGTCTAATGCATATTCATTCATAATTCAATCATATTTATCTTTTATTTTTCATGCTGACAATTTCACGCACTTACTCATTGTAGCAAATGAGTAACAATCAAGTACTCAATCACTTTATCACTCCATTTTTCCGGAATCAACAATTACGATGGAAATCTTCTAGTTTAACAACTAATCATTTCACAAAACACCTCAAGCCACGATAGTGATTGAAAATGAGAAATCGATCAATTAATTATCAAAAAATGTTGTTGCACACTGCATGAGATGCATTTCATCAATAACTCTTAATAATTTCTTTATTATCAGTAACGCCCTAACTTAAAACCTGTTTGATTCACAAAAACACTTCGTTCTATTATTTCATGGATATTGACTTTTAATTATCTCTGTTTATTTTGTACTAGTAGCTCATTTTATCGTGGTGATTTTGACATTTCATATTCGCACCGTTTACGTTCACCTTGCATACCATTCAGTTGATTGTTCTCAAGACGACTTCATGCCTCTGATCGGATTTCGATCTTTTCTAACAACTCCAGTATGGCCAAATCCAGATGGTTGTAGACGCTCAACTCTAAATCAAGGACCTTTAATGCCAGCTGCTTCCGATAGGTATTGTTTTCACCAATACGAGTATTTCCTCCACCGCATGGTTTGTTTCGGCTTCCACCGAAGATGTTCAAGCACAAATTTGAAGCTCCTACTCTTTCGTTAAATATTTATGGAGTCATACTTTCCTTACACATGAGCCTTTTCAATTTCTACGAATTGTTCAAAGTTCACGGATGCGAGGAGGAGTTGGATACTCTTGCGTCGCGGATCATCTCTGAGCAGAAAGAGAATAGTGCTTAAATTATTATTTCCAACAAGATGTCTTAAGTATCAGAAAATGCAAGGTGGATTGTGCACTGTCTTCGAAGACGTACTCCACACTTCCCACGATTTGATCACCTTATAACCGCTGTCTCTGGAGATTCACCTTCGAAAGAGCGACTGGGCAGACTGCAAGTCGTTTTGATCTTTTCACGCTCGAGTAATTAGAAGCCTCCGATGCTGCAGAAGATACTGTACGGTGTTCTACCCAATCACTTCGGGGTCGCGCTGATGAAGAGGTAATCGGTGGGTGGTTGAAGAAGTTATCGTCTCCAGAGATCTTGTCTACTCCTTAACGACGGTGAGAGATGTTCAAAGCGACATAATGCTCAGGTACAGGAAAGCAAATAACTTTTGCAAACTGTACACACCCCATGCTTGAAAATTATTATGGAACAAGCAAATATCTGTGACAATGAAAGGGATGAGGGATGAAGAAACGGTCTCACTCTTACAAGATGTCGCAAAAATGAGTATAAGAATTGAAAGAAAATTTATTTTTGTAGCTCTAGAAGAAGAAATGTCAAGT
>JAHQIW010001703.1:0-31522 GCA_019055375.1 Parelaphostrongylus tenuis
GGAGCTCCTTCGCGATGCTGGTGTGACCTCAGGGTCCCTCTCTACTTGTGACAGTGTTTTTGCGGACTGTCTCGACATCCATCAAGCAAGTCGAGGCTCCTGACATGTTTCAGGGGGCTCACGGAATTGCTCTGCATGCAGTGCAGGGGAATCGGGCCTCATCTCGCTTGGAGGGGGAAGTCTCATGGTTTTTCTCGAGTTGCGGCGGGGACCTGGGGTACATTCTCGACTTACGGCGGGGATGGCCCTTCAACCCTCGTGTTTGTTCAACGAAGTCAGGACTCCTGTCGAGTTACGAGGGACACCTCAGGAGTCTCTTCGAGGCTTGGCAGGGCAAAAGGGACGCTTCTCGAGGTGAGTCGGGAGACCCAGGGTCCCTTTCCAGTAGCCACAGGGATACTGGGATTCCTGTCAATGTTCAAGAGGAGTCAGGCTCCGTCAAATTTTGAAGCAGTGAGCTCTGCGTGCCTCTCGAGGTGTCAGAGGCATGTGAGGCATTCCGTCGAAAGGAGTCGGGGACCTAGGGCTTTCTCTAGGGACTCCACAGGTGGTGCAGACATCCCTTCACCTTGTGAGATGAAAGACTAGACTGTATTCAAGCCACTGCAAGGAAACCCGGCCTCCTTTCGAGTCAGGGCTTCTCGGTGTATATGCCCATTGAGGCAGCAATCTCAGGGTCCCTCCCTCATACCTATTGCTGAGAGAAGCCTCCTCTTGAGGGGCTTGTGGAAAGGTGGCCTACGTCTTGAGTCTAAGCCAGGGAATCAGCTCTCATCTCGAGGCAATTTGGGGTACACGGAGCAGTCCTCGAGTTGCTCTGCTGAACTTGGTACTCCTCTAGACTTGGCCCGTTGTTCTCCGGGAACCTCTGGAGTTGCCTAAAGGGAGTCAAGCCTCAGGTCGTGTTTGATGGGGAACTGGGGATGGCTCTGGAGTCAATGCAGGGGAAGCGGGCCTCATCTCGAGTTGATTTGGGGCCCATGGAGCTCCTTCGCGATGCTGGTGTGACCTCAGGGTCCCTCTCTACTTGTGACAGTGTTTTTGCGGACTGTCTCGACATCCATCAAGCAAGTCGAGGCTCCTGACATGTTTCAGGGGGCTCACGGAATTGCTCTGCATGCAGTGCAGGGGAATCGGGCCTCATCTCGCTTGGAGGGGGAAGTCTCATGGTTTTTCTCGAGTTGCGGCGGGGACCTGGGGTACATTCTCGACTTACGGCGGGGATGGCCCTTCAACCCTCGTGTTTGTTCAACGAAGTCAGGACTCCTGTCGAGTTACGAGGGACACCTCAGGAGTCTCTTCGAGGCTTGGCAGGGCAAAAGGGACGCTTCTCGAGGTGAGTCGGGAGACCCAGGGTCCCTTTCCAGTAGCCACAGGGATACTGGGATTCCTGTCAATGTTCAAGAGGAGTCAGGCTCCGTCAAATTTTGAAGCAGTGAGCTCTGCGTGCCTCTCGGGTGTCAGAGGCATGTGAGGCATTCCGTCGAAAGGAGTCGGGGACCTAGGGCTTTCTCTAGGGACTCCACAGGTGGTGCAGACATCCCTTCACCTTGTGAGATGAAAGACTAGACTGTATTCAAGCCACTGCAAGGAAACCCGGCCTCCTTTCGAGTCAGGGCTTCTCGGTGTATATGCCCATTGAGGCAGCAATCTCAGGGTCCCTCCCTCATACCTATTGCTGAGAGAAGCCTCCTCTTGAGGGGCTTGTGGAAAGGTGGCCTACGTCTTGAGTCTAAGCCAGGGAATCAGCTCTCATCTCGAGGCAATTTGGGGTACACGGAGCAGTCCTCGAGTTGCTCTGCTGAACTTGGTACTCCTCTAGACTTGGCCCGTTGTTCTCGGGGAACCTCTGGAGTTGCCTAAAGGGAGTCAAGCCTCAGGTCGTGTTTGATGGGGAACGGGGATGGCTCTGGAGTCAATGCAGGGGAAGCGGGCCTCATCTCGAGTTGATTTGGGGCCCATGGAGCTCCTTCGCGATGCTGGTGTGACCTCAGGGTCCCTCTCTACTTGTGACAGTGTTTTTGCGGACTGTCTCGACATCCATCAAGCAAGTCGAGGCTCCTGACATGTTTCAGGGGGCTCACGGAATTGCTCTGCATGCAGTGCAGGGGAATCGGGCCTCATCTCGCTTGGAGGGGGAAGTCTCATGGTTTTTCTCGAGTTGCGGCGGGGACCTGGGGTACATTCTCGACTTACGGCGGGGATGGCCCTTCAACCCTCGTGTTTGTTCAACGAAGTCAGGACTCCTGTCGAGTTACGAGGGACACCTCAGGAGTCTCTTCGAGGCTTGGCAGGGCAAAAGGGACGCTTCTCGAGGTGAGTCGGGAGACCCAGGGTCCCTTTCCAGTAGCCACAGGGATACTGGGATTCCTGTCAATGTTCAAGAGGAGTCAGGCTCCGTCAAATTTTGAAGCAGTGAGCTCTGCGTGCCTCTCGAGGTGTCAGAGGCATGTGAGGCATTCCGTCGAAAGGAGTCGGGGACCTAGGGCTTTCTCTAGGGACTCCACAGGTGGTGCAGACATCCCTTCACCTTGTGAGATGAAAGACTAGACTGTATTCAAGCCACTGCAAGGAAACCCGGCCTCCTTTCGAGTCAGGGCTTCTCGGTGTATATGCCCATTGAGGCAGCAATCTCAGGGTCCCTCCCTCATACCTATTGCTGAGAGAAGCCTCCTCTTGAGGGGCTTGTGGAAAGGTGGCCTACGTCTTGAGTCTAAGCCAGGGAATCAGCTCTCATCTCGAGGCAATTTGGGGTACACGGAGCAGTCCTCGAGTTGCTCTGCTGAACTTGGTACTCCTCTAGACTTGGCCCGTTGTTCTCCGGGAACCTCTGGAGTTGCCTAAAGGGAGTCAAGCCTCAGGTCGTGTTTGATGGGGAACTGGGGATGGCTCTGGAGTCAATGCAGGGGAAGCGGGCCTCATCTCGAGTTGATTTGGGGCCCATGGAGCTCCTTCGCGATGCTGGTGTGACCTCAGGGTCCCTCTCTACTTGTGACAGTGTTTTTGCGGACTGTCTCGACATCCATCAAGCAAGTCGAGGCTCCTGACATGTTTCAGGGGGCTCACGGAATTGCTCTGCATGCAGTGCAGGGGAATCGGGCCTCATCTCGCTTGGAGGGGGAAGTCTCATGGTTTTTCTCGAGTTGCGGCGGGGACCTGGGGTACATTCTCGACTTACGGCGGGGATGGCCCTTCAACCCTCGTGTTTGTTCAACGAAGTCAGGAGTCCTGTCGAGTTACGAGGGACACCTCAGGAGTCTCTTCGAGGCTTGGCAGGGCAAAAGGGACGCTTCTCGAGGTGAGTCGGGAGACCCAGGGTCCCTTTCCAGTAGCCACAGGGATACTGGGATTCCTGTCAATGTTCAAGAGGAGTCAGGCTCCGTCAAATTTTGAAGCAGTGAGCTCTGCGTGCCTCTCGAGGTGTCAGAGGCATGTGAGGCATTCCGTCGAAAGGAGTCGGGGACCTAGGGCTTTCTCTAGGGACTCCACAGGTGGTGCAGACATCCCTTCACCTTGTGAGATGAAAGACTAGACTGTATTCAAGCCACTGCAAGGAAACCCGGCCTCCTTTCGAGTCAGGGCTTCTCGGTGTATATGCCCATTGAGGCAGCAATCTCAGGGTCCCTCCCTCATACCTATTGCTGAGAGAAGCCTCCTCTTGAGGGGCTTGTGGAAAGGTGGCCTACGTCTTGAGTCTAAGCCAGGGAATCAGCTCTCATCTCGAGGCAATTTGGGGTACACGGAGCAGTCCTCGAGTTGCTCTGCTGAACTTGGTACTCCTCTAGACTTGGCCCGTTGTTCTCCGGGAACCTCTGGAGTTGCCTAAAGGGAGTCAAGCCTCAGGTCGTGTTTGATGGGGAACGGGGGATGGCTCTGGAGTCAATGCAGGGGAAGCGGGCCTCATCTCGAGTTGATTTGGGGCCCATGGAGCTCCTTCGCGATGCTGGTGTGACCTCAGGGTCCCTCTCTACTTGTGACAGTGTTTTTGCGGACTGTCTCGACATCCATCAAGCAAGTCGAGGCTCCTGACATGTTTCAGGGGGCTCACGGAATTGCTCTGCATGCAGTGCAGGGGAATCGGGCCTCATCTCGCTTGGAGGGGGAAGTCTCATGGTTTTTCTCGAGTTGCGGCGGGGACCTGGGGTACATTCTCGACTTACGGCGGGGATGGCCCTTCAACCCTCGTGTTTGTTCAACGAAGTCAGGACTCCTGTCGAGTTACGAGGGACACCTCAGGAGTCTCTTCGAGGCTTGGCAGGGCAAAAGGGACGCTTCTCGAGGTGAGTCGGGAGACCCAGGGTCCCTTTCCAGTAGCCACAGGGATACTGGGATTCCTGTCAATGTTCAAGAGGAGTCAGGCTCCGTCAAATTTTGAAGCAGTGAGCTCTGCGTGCCTCTCGAGGTGTCAGAGGCATGTGAGGCATTCCGTCGAAAGGAGTCGGGGACCTAGGGCTTTCTCTAGGGACTCCACAGGTGGTGCAGACATCCCTTCACCTTGTGAGATGAAAGACTAGACTGTATTCAAGCCACTGCAAGGAAACCCGGCCTCCTTTCGAGTCAGGGCTTCTCGGTGTATATGCCCATTGAGGCAGCAATCTCAGGGTCCCTCCCTCATACCTATTGCTGAGAGAAGCCTCCTCTTGAGGGGCTTGTGGAAAGGTGGCCTACGTCTTGAGTCTAAGCCAGGGAATCAGCTCTCATCTCGAGGCAATTTGGGGTACACGGAGCAGTCCTCGAGTTGCTCTGCTGAACTTGGTACTCCTCTAGACTTGGCCCGTTGTTCTCCGGGAACCTCTGGAGTTGCCTAAAGGGAGTCAAGCCTCAGGTCGTGTTTGATGGGGAACTGGGGATGGCTCTGGAGTCAATGCAGGGGAAGCGGGCCTCATCTCGAGTTGATTTGGGGCCCATGGAGCTCCTTCGCGATGCTGGTGTGACCTCAGGGTCCCTCTCTACTTGTGACAGTGTTTTTGCGGACTGTCTCGACATCCATCAAGCAAGTCGAGGCTCCTGACATGTTTCAGGGGGCTCACGGAATTGCTCTGCATGCAGTGCAGGGGAATCGGGCCTCATCTCGCTTGGAGGGGGAAGTCTCATGGTTTTTCTCGAGTTGCGGCGGGGACCTGGGGTACATTCTCGACTTACGGCGGGGATGGCCCTTCAACCCTCGTGTTTGTTCAACGAAGTCAGGACTCCTGTCGAGTTACGAGGGACACCTCAGGAGTCTCTTCGAGGCTTGGCAGGGCAAAAGGGACGCTTCTCGAGGTGAGTCGGGAGACCCAGGGTCCCTTTCCAGTAGCCACAGGGATACTGGGATTCCTGTCAATGTTCAAGAGGAGTCAGGCTCCGTCAAATTTTGAAGCAGTGAGCTCTGCGTGCCTCTCGAGGTGTCAGAGGCATGTGAGGCATTCCGTCGAAAGGAGTCGGGGACCTAGGGCTTTCTCTAGGGACTCCACAGGTGGTGCAGACATCCCTTCACCTTGTGAGATGAAAGACTAGACTGTATTCAAGCCACTGCAAGGAAACCCGGCCTCCTTTCGAGTCAGGGCTTCTCGGTGTATATGCCCATTGAGGCAGCAATCTCAGGGTCCCTCCCTCATACCTATTGCTGAGAGAAGCCTCCTCTTGAGGGGCTTGTGGAAAGGTGGCCTACGTCTTGAGTCTAAGCCAGGGAATCAGCTCTCATCTCGAGGCAATTTGGGGTACACGGAGCAGTCCTCGAGTTGCTCTGCTGAACTTGGTACTCCTCTAGACTTGGCCCGTTGTTCTCCGGGAACCTCTGGAGTTGCCTAAAGGGAGTCAAGCCTCAGGTCGTGTTTGATGGGGAACTGGGGATGGCTCTGGAGTCAATGCAGGGGAAGCGGGCCTCATCTCGAGTTGATTTGGGGCCCATGGAGCTCCTTCGCGATGCTGGTGTGACCTCAGGGTCCCTCTCTACTTGTGACAGTGTTTTTGCGGACTGTCTCGACATCCATCAAGCAAGTCGAGGCTCCTGACATGTTTCAGGGGGCTCACGGAATTGCTCTGCATGCAGTGCAGGGGAATCGGGCCTCATCTCGCTTGGAGGGGGAAGTCTCATGGTTTTTCTCGAGTTGCGGCGGGGACCTGGGGTACATTCTCGACTTACGGCGGGGATGGCCCTTCAACCCTCGTGTTTGTTCAACGAAGTCAGGACTCCTGTCGAGTTACGAGGGACACCTCAGGAGTCTCTTCGAGGCTTGGCAGGGCAAAAGGGACGCTTCTCGAGGTGAGTCGGGAGACCCAGGGTCCCTTTCCAGTAGCCACAGGGATACTGGGATTCCTGTCAATGTTCAAGAGGAGTCAGGCTCCGTCAAATTTTGAAGCAGTGAGCTCTGCGTGCCTCTCGAGGTGTCAGAGGCATGTGAGGCATTCCGTCGAAAGGAGTCGGGGACCTAGGGCTTTCTCTAGGGACTCCACAGGTGGTGCAGACATCCCTTCACCTTGTGAGATGAAAGACTAGACTGTATTCAAGCCACTGCAAGGAAACCCGGCCTCCTTTCGAGTCAGGGCTTCTCGGTGTATATGCCCATTGAGGCAGCAATCTCAGGGTCCCTCCCTCATACCTATTGCTGAGAGAAGCCTCCTCTTGAGGGGCTTGTGGAAAGGTGGCCTACGTCTTGAGTCTAAGCCAGGGAATCAGCTCTCATCTCGAGGCAATTTGGGGTACACGGAGCAGTCCTCGAGTTGCTCTGCTGAACTTGGTACTCCTCTAGACTTGGCCCGTTGTTCTCGGGGAACCTCTGGAGTTGCCTAAAGGGAGTCAAGCCTCAGGTCGTGTTTGATGGGGAACGGGGGATGGCTCTGGAGTCAATGCAGGGGAAGCGGGCCTCATCTCGAGTTGATTTGGGGCCCATGGAGCTCCTTCGCGATGCTGGTGTGACCTCAGGGTCCCTCTCTACTTGTGACAGTGTTTTTGCGGACTGTCTCGACATCCATCAAGCAAGTCGAGGCTCCTGACATGTTTCAGGGGGCTCACGGAATTGCTCTGCATGCAGTGCAGGGGAATCGGGCCTCATCTCGCTTGGAGGGGGAAGTCTCATGGTTTTTCTCGAGTTGCGGCGGGGACCTGGGGTACATTCTCGACTTACGGCGGGGATGGCCCTTCAACCCTCGTGTTTGTTCAACGAAGTCAGGACTCCTGTCGAGTTACGAGGGACACCTCAGGAGTCTCTTCGAGGCTTGGCAGGGCAAAAGGGACGCTTCTCGAGGTGAGTCGGGAGACCCAGGGTCCCTTTCCAGTAGCCACAGGGATACTGGGATTCCTGTCAATGTTCAAGAGGAGTCAGGCTCCGTCAAATTTTGAAGCAGTGAGCTCTGCGTGCCTCTCGAGGTGTCAGAGGCATGTGAGGCATTCCGTCGAAAGGAGTCGGGGACCTAGGGCTTTCTCTAGGGACTCCACAGGTGGTGCAGACATCCCTTCACCTTGTGAGATGAAAGACTAGACTGTATTCAAGCCACTGCAAGGAAACCCGGCCTCCTTTCGAGTCAGGGCTTCTCGGTGTATATGCCCATTGAGGCAGCAATCTCAGGGTCCCTCCCTCATACCTATTGCTGAGAGAAGCCTCCTCTTGAGGGGCTTGTGGAAAGGTGGCCTACGTCTTGAGTCTAAGCCAGGGAATCAGCTCTCATCTCGAGGCAATTTGGGGTACACGGAGCAGTCCTCGAGTTGCTCTGCTGAACTTGGTACTCCTCTAGACTTGGCCCGTTGTTCTCGGGGAACCTCTGGAGTTGCCTAAAGGGAGTCAAGCCTCAGGTCGTGTTTGATGGGGAACGGGGATGGCTCTGGAGTCAATGCAGGGGAAGCGGGCCTCATCTCGAGTTGATTTGGGGCCCATGGAGCTCCTTCGCGATGCTGGTGTGACCTCAGGGTCCCTCTCTACTTGTGACAGTGTTTTTGCGGACTGTCTCGACATCCATCAAGCAAGTCGAGGCTCCTGACATGTTTCAGGGGGCTCACGGAATTGCTCTGCATGCAGTGCAGGGGAATCGGGCCTCATCTCGCTTGGAGGGGGAAGTCTCATGGTTTTTCTCGAGTTGCGGCGGGGACCTGGGGTACATTCTCGACTTACGGCGGGGATGGCCCTTCAACCCTCGTGTTTGTTCAACGAAGTCAGGACTCCTGTCGAGTTACGAGGGACACCTCAGGAGTCTCTTCGAGGCTTGGCAGGGCAAAAGGGACGCTTCTCGAGGTGAGTCGGGAGACCCAGGGTCCCTTTCCAGTAGCCACAGGGATACTGGGATTCCTGTCAATGTTCAAGAGGAGTCAGGCTCCGTCAAATTTTGAAGCAGTGAGCTCTGCGTGCCTCTCGAGGTGTCAGAGGCATGTGAGGCATTCCGTCGAAAGGAGTCGGGGACCTAGGGCTTTCTCTAGGGACTCCACAGGTGGTGCAGACATCCCTTCACCTTGTGAGATGAAAGACTAGACTGTATTCAAGCCACTGCAAGGAAACCCGGCCTCCTTTCGAGTCAGGGCTTCTCGGTGTATATGCCCATTGAGGCAGCAATCTCAGGGTCCCTCCCTCATACCTATTGCTGAGAGAAGCCTCCTCTTGAGGGGCTTGTGGAAAGGTGGCCTACGTCTTGAGTCTAAGCCAGGGAATCAGCTCTCATCTCGAGGCAATTTGGGGTACACGGAGCAGTCCTCGAGTTGCTCTGCTGAACTTGGTACTCCTCTAGACTTGGCCCGTTGTTCTCCGGGAACCTCTGGAGTTGCCTAAAGGGAGTCAAGCCTCAGGTCGTGTTTGATGGGGAACTGGGGATGGCTCTGGAGTCAATGCAGGGGAAGCGGGCCTCATCTCGAGTTGATTTGGGGCCCATGGAGCTCCTTCGCGATGCTGGTGTGACCTCAGGGTCCCTCTCTACTTGTGACAGTGTTTTTGCGGACTGTCTCGACATCCATCAAGCAAGTCGAGGCTCCTGACATGTTTCAGGGGGCTCACGGAATTGCTCTGCATGCAGTGCAGGGGAATCGGGCCTCATCTCGCTTGGAGGGGGAAGTCTCATGGTTTTTCTCGAGTTGCGGCGGGGACCTGGGGTACATTCTCGACTTACGGCGGGGATGGCCCTTCAACCCTCGTGTTTGTTCAACGAAGTCAGGAGTCCTGTCGAGTTACGAGGGACACCTCAGGAGTCTCTTCGAGGCTTGGCAGGGCAAAAGGGACGCTTCTCGAGGTGAGTCGGGAGACCCAGGGTCCCTTTCCAGTAGCCACAGGGATACTGGGATTCCTGTCAATGTTCAAGAGGAGTCAGGCTCCGTCAAATTTTGAAGCAGTGAGCTCTGCGTGCCTCTCGAGGTGTCAGAGGCATGTGAGGCATTCCGTCGAAAGGAGTCGGGGACCTAGGGCTTTCTCTAGGGACTCCACAGGTGGTGCAGACATCCCTTCACCTTGTGAGATGAAAGACTAGACTGTATTCAAGCCACTGCAAGGAAACCCGGCCTCCTTTCGAGTCAGGGCTTCTCGGTGTATATGCCCATTGAGGCAGCAATCTCAGGGTCCCTCCCTCATACCTATTGCTGAGAGAAGCCTCCTCTTGAGGGGCTTGTGGAAAGGTGGCCTACGTCTTGAGTCTAAGCCAGGGAATCAGCTCTCATCTCGAGGCAATTTGGGGTACACGGAGCAGTCCTCGAGTTGCTCTGCTGAACTTGGTACTCCTCTAGACTTGGCCCGTTGTTCTCGGGGAACCTCTGGAGTTGCCTAAAGGGAGTCAAGCCTCAGGTCGTGTTTGATGGGGAACGGGGGATGGCTCTGGAGTCAATGCAGGGGAAGCGGGCCTCATCTCGAGTTGATTTGGGGCCCATGGAGCTCCTTCGCGATGCTGGTGTGACCTCAGGGTCCCTCTCTACTTGTGACAGTGTTTTTGCGGACTGTCTCGACATCCATCAAGCAAGTCGAGGCTCCTGACATGTTTCAGGGGGCTCACGGAATTGCTCTGCATGCAGTGCAGGGGAATCGGGCCTCATCTCGCTTGGAGGGGGAAGTCTCATGGTTTTTCTCGAGTTGCGGCGGGGACCTGGGGTACATTCTCGACTTACGGCGGGGATGGCCCTTCAACCCTCGTGTTTGTTCAACGAAGTCAGGACTCCTGTCGAGTTACGAGGGACACCTCAGGAGTCTCTTCGAGGCTTGGCAGGGCAAAAGGGACGCTTCTCGAGGTGAGTCGGGAGACCCAGGGTCCCTTTCCAGTAGCCACAGGGATACTGGGATTCCTGTCAATGTTCAAGAGGAGTCAGGCTCCGTCAAATTTTGAAGCAGTGAGCTCTGCGTGCCTCTCGGGGTGTCAGAGGCATGTGAGGCATTCCGTCGAAAGGAGTCGGGGACCTAGGGCTTTCTCTAGGGACTCCACAGGTGGTGCAGACATCCCTTCACCTTGTGAGATGAAAGACTAGACTGTATTCAAGCCACTGCAAGGAAACCCGGCCTCCTTTCGAGTCAGGGCTTCTCGGTGTATATGCCCATTGAGGCAGCAATCTCAGGGTCCCTCCCTCATACCTATTGCTGAGAGAAGCCTCCTCTTGAGGGGCTTGTGGAAAGGTGGCCTACGTCTTGAGTCTAAGCCAGGGAATCAGCTCTCATCTCGAGGCAATTTGGGGTACACGGAGCAGTCCTCGAGTTGCTCTGCTGAACTTGGTACTCCTCTAGACTTGGCCCGTTGTTCTCGGGGAACCTCTGGAGTTGCCTAAAGGGAGTCAAGCCTCAGGTCGTGTTTGATGGGGAACTGGGGATGGCTCTGGAGTCAATGCAGGGGAAGCGGGCCTCATCTCGAGTTGATTTGGGGCCCATGGAGCTCCTTCGCGATGCTGGTGTGACCTCAGGGTCCCTCTCTACTTGTGACAGTGTTTTTGCGGACTGTCTCGACATCCATCAAGCAAGTCGAGGCTCCTGACATGTTTCAGGGGGCTCACGGAATTGCTCTGCATGCAGTGCAGGGGAATCGGGCCTCATCTCGCTTGGAGGGGGAAGTCTCATGGTTTTTCTCGAGTTGCGGCGGGGACCTGGGGTACATTCTCGACTTACGGCGGGGATGGCCCTTCAACCCTCGTGTTTGTTCAACGAAGTCAGGAGTCCTGTCGAGTTACGAGGGACACCTCAGGAGTCTCTTCGAGGCTTGGCAGGGCAAAAGGGACGCTTCTCGAGGTGAGTCGGGAGACCCAGGGTCCCTTTCCAGTAGCCACAGGGATACTGGGATTCCTGTCAATGTTCAAGAGGAGTCAGGCTCCGTCAAATTTTGAAGCAGTGAGCTCTGCGTGCCTCTCGAGGTGTCAGAGGCATGTGAGGCATTCCGTCGAAAGGAGTCGGGGACCTAGGGCTTTCTCTAGGGACTCCACAGGTGGTGCAGACATCCCTTCACCTTGTGAGATGAAAGACTAGACTGTATTCAAGCCACTGCAAGGAAACCCGGCCTCCTTTCGAGTCAGGGCTTCTCGGTGTATATGCCCATTGAGGCAGCAATCTCAGGGTCCCTCCCTCATACCTATTGCTGAGAGAAGCCTCCTCTTGAGGGGCTTGTGGAAAGGTGGCCTACGTCTTGAGTCTAAGCCAGGGAATCAGCTCTCATCTCGAGGCAATTTGGGGTACACGGAGCAGTCCTCGAGTTGCTCTGCTGAACTTGGTACTCCTCTAGACTTGGCCCGTTGTTCTCCGGGAACCTCTGGAGTTGCCTAAAGGGAGTCAAGCCTCAGGTCGTGTTTGATGGGGAACGGGGATGGCTCTGGAGTCAATGCAGGGGAAGCGGGCCTCATCTCGAGTTGATTTGGGGCCCATGGAGCTCCTTCGCGATGCTGGTGTGACCTCAGGGTCCCTCTCTACTTGTGACAGTGTTTTTGCGGACTGTCTCGACATCCATCAAGCAAGTCGAGGCTCCTGACATGTTTCAGGGGGCTCACGGAATTGCTCTGCATGCAGTGCAGGGGAATCGGGCCTCATCTCGCTTGGAGGGGGAAGTCTCATTGTTTTTCTCGAGTTGCGGCGGGGACCTGGGGTACATTCTCGACTTACGGCGGGGATGGCCCTTCAACCCTCGTGTTTGTTCAACGAAGTCAGGACTCCTGTCGAGTTACGAGGGACACCTCAGGAGTCTCTTCGAGGCTTGGCAGGGCAAAAGGGACGCTTCTCGAGGTGAGTCGGGAGACCCAGGGTCCCTTTCCAGTAGCCACAGGGATACTGGGATTCCTGTCAATGTTCAAGAGGAGTCAGGCTCCGTCCAATTTTGAAGCAGTGAGCTCTGCGTGCCTCTCGAGGTGTCAGAGGCATGTGAGGCATTCCGTCGAAAGGAGTCGGGGACCTAGGGCTTTCTCTAGGGACTCCACAGGTGGTGCAGACATCCCTTCACCTTGTGAGATGAAAGACTAGACTGTATTCAAGCCACTGCAAGGAAACCCGGCCTCCTTTCGAGTCAGGGCTTCTCGGTGTATATGCCCATTGAGGCAGCAATCTCAGGGTCCCTCCCTCATACCTATTGCTGAGAGAAGCCTCCTCTTGAGGGGCTTGTGGAAAGGTGGCCTACGTCTTGAGTCTAAGCCAGGGAATCAGCTCTCATCTCGAGGCAATTTGGGGTACACGGAGCAGTCCTCGAGTTGCTCTGCTGAACTTGGTACTCGTCTAGACTTGGCCCGTTGTTCTCCGGGAACCTCTGGAGTTGCCTAAAGGGAGTCAAGCCTCAGGTCGTGTTTGATGGGGAACTGGGGATGGCTCTGGAGTCAATGCAGGGGAAGCGGGCCTCATCTCGAGTTGATTTGGGGCCCATGGAGCTCCTTCGCGATGCTGGTGTGACCTCAGGGTCCCTCTCTACTTGTGACAGTGTTTTTGCGGACTGTCTCGACATCCATCAAGCAAGTCGAGGCTCCTGACATGTTTCAGGGGGCTCACGGAATTGCTCTGCATGCAGTGCAGGGGAATCGGGCCTCATCTCGCTTGGAGGGGGAAGTCTCATGGTTTTTCTCGAGTTGCGGCGGGGACCTGGGGTACATTCTCGACTTACGGCGGGGATGGCCCTTCAACCCTCGTGTTTGTTCAACGAAGTCAGGACTCCTGTCGAGTTACGAGGGACACCTCAGGAGTCTCTTCGAGGCTTGGCAGGGCAAAAGGGACGCTTCTCGAGGTGAGTCGGGAGACCCAGGGTCCCTTTCCAGTAGCCACAGGGATACTGGGATTCCTGTCAATGTTCAAGAGGAGTCAGGCTCCGTCAAATTTTGAAGCAGTGAGCTCTGCGTGCTTCTCGAGGTGTCAGAGGCATGTGAGGCATTCCGTCGAAAGGAGTCGGGGACCTAGGGCTTTCTCTAGGGACTCCACAGGTGGTGCAGACATCCCTTCACCTTGTGAGATGAAAGACTAGACTGTATTCAAGCCACTGCAAGGAAACCCGGCCTCCTTTCGAGTCAGGGCTTCTCGGTGTATATGCCCATTGAGGCAGCAATCTCAGGGTCCCTCCCTCATACCTATTGCTGAGAGAAGCCTCCTCTTGAGGGGCTTGTGGAAAGGTGGCCTACGTCTTGAGTCTAAGCCAGGGAATCAGCTCTCATCTCGAGGCAATTTGGGGTACACGGAGCAGTCCTCGAGTTGCTCTGCTGAACTTGGTACTCCTCTAGACTTGGCCCGTTGTTCTCGGGAACCTCTGGAGTTGCCTAAAGGGAGTCAAGCCTCAGGTCGTGTTTGATGGGGAACTGGGGATGGCTCTGGAGTCAATGCAGGGGAAGCGGGCCTCATCTCGAGTTGATTTGGGGCCCATGGAGCTCCTTCGCGATGCTGGTGTGACCTCAGGGTCCCTCTCTACTTGTGACAGTGTTTTTGCGGACTGTCTCGACATCCATCAAGCAAGTCGAGGCTCCTGACATGTTTCAGGGGGCTCACGGAATTGCTCTGCATGCAGTGCAGGGGAATCGGGCCTCATCTCGCTTGGAGGGGGAAGTCTCATGGTTTTTCTCGAGTTGCGGCGGGGACCTGGGGTACATTCTCGACTTACGGCGGGGATGGCCCTTCAACCCTCGTGTTTGTTCAACGAAGTCAGGACTCCTGTCGAGTTACGAGGGACACCTCAGGAGTCTCTTCGAGGCTTGGCAGGGCAAAAGGGACGCTTCTCGAGGTGAGTCGGGAGACCCAGGGTCCCTTTCCAGTAGCCACAGGGATACTGGGATTCCTGTCAATGTTCAAGAGGAGTCAGGCTCCGTCAAATTTTGAAGCAGTGAGCTCTGCGTGCCTCTCGAGGTGTCAGAGGCATGTGAGGCATTCCGTCGAAAGGAGTCGGGGACCTAGGGCTTTCTCTAGGGACTCCACAGGTGGTGCAGACATCCCTTCACCTTGTGAGATGAAAGACTAGACTGTATTCAAGCCACTGCAAGGAAACCCGGCCTCCTTTCGAGTCAGGGCTTCTCGGTGTATATGCCCATTGAGGCAGCAATCTCAGGGTCCCTCCCTCATACCTATTGCTGAGAGAAGCCTCCTCTTGAGGGGCTTGTGGAAAGGTGGCCTACGTCTTGAGTCTAAGCCAGGGAATCAGCTCTCATCTCGAGGCAATTTGGGGTACACGGAGCAGTCCTCGAGTTGCTCTGCTGAACTTGGTACTCGTCTAGACTTGGCCCGTTGTTCTCCGGGAACCTCTGGAGTTGCCTAAAGGGAGTCAAGCCTCAGGTCGTGTTTGATGGGGAACTGGGGATGGCTCTGGAGTCAATGCAGGGGAAGCGGGCCTCATCTCGAGTTGATTTGGGGCCCATGGAGCTCCTTCGCGATGCTGGTGTGACCTCAGGGTCCCTCTCTACTTGTGACAGTGTTTTTGCGGACTGTCTCGACATCCATCAAGCAAGTCGAGGCTCCTGACATGTTTCAGGGGGCTCACGGAATTGCTCTGCATGCAGTGCAGGGGAATCGGGCCTCATCTCGCTTGGAGGGGGAAGTCTCATTGTTTTTCTCGAGTTGCGGCGGGGACCTGGGGTACATTCTCGACTTACGGCGGGGATGGCCCTTCAACCCTCGTGTTTGTTCAACGAAGTCAGGAGTCCTGTCGAGTTACGAGGGACACCTCAGGAGTCTCTTCGAGGCTTGGCAGGGCAAAAGGGACGCTTCTCGAGGTGAGTCGGGAGACCCAGGGTCCCTTTCCAGTAGCCACAGGGATACTGGGATTCCTGTCAATGTTCAAGAGGAGTCAGGCTCCGTCAAATTTTGAAGCAGTGAGCTCTGCGTGCCTCTCGAGGTGTCAGAGGCATGTGAGGCATTCCGTCGAAAGGAGTCGGGGACCTAGGGCTTTCTCTAGGGACTCCACAGGTGGTGCAGACATCCCTTCACCTTGTGAGATGAAAGACTAGACTGTATTCAAGCCACTGCAAGGAAACCCGGCCTCCTTTCGAGTCAGGGCTTCTCGGTGTATATGCCCATTGAGGCAGCAATCTCAGGGTCCCTCCCTCATACCTATTGCTGAGAGAAGCCTCCTCTTGAGGGGCTTGTGGAAAGGTGGCCTACGTCTTGAGTCTAAGCCAGGGAATCAGCTCTCATCTCGAGGCAATTTGGGGTACACGGAGCAGTCCTCGAGTTGCTCTGCTGAACTTGGTACTCCTCTAGACTTGGCCCGTTGTTCTCCGGGAACCTCTGGAGTTGCCTAAAGGGAGTCAAGCCTCAGGTCGTGTTTGATGGGGAACGGGGGATGGCTCTGGAGTCAATGCAGGGGAAGCGGGCCTCATCTCGAGTTGATTTGGGGCCCATGGAGCTCCTTCGCGATGCTGGTGTGACCTCAGGGTCCCTCTCTACTTGTGACAGTGTTTTTGCGGACTGTCTCGACATCCATCAAGCAAGTCGAGGCTCCTGACATGTTTCAGGGGGCTCACGGAATTGCTCTGCATGCAGTGCAGGGGAATCGGGCCTCATCTCGCTTGGAGGGGGAAGTCTCATGGTTTTTCTCGAGTTGCGGCGGGGACCTGGGGTACATTCTCGACTTACGGCGGGGATGGCCCTTCAACCCTCGTGTTTGTTCAACGAAGTCAGGACTCCTGTCGAGTTACGAGGGACACCTCAGGAGTCTCTTCGAGGCTTGGCAGGGCAAAAGGGACGCTTCTCGAGGTGAGTCGGGAGACCCAGGGTCCCTTTCCAGTAGCCACAGGGATACTGGGATTCCTGTCAATGTTCAAGAGGAGTCAGGCTCCGTCAAATTTTGAAGCAGTGAGCTCTGCGTGCCTCTCGGGTGTCAGAGGCATGTGAGGCATTCCGTCGAAAGGAGTCGGGGACCTAGGGCTTTCTCTAGGGACTCCACAGGTGGTGCAGACATCCCTTCACCTTGTGAGATGAAAGACTAGACTGTATTCAAGCCACTGCAAGGAAACCCGGCCTCCTTTCGAGTCAGGGCTTCTCGGTGTATATGCCCATTGAGGCAGCAATCTCAGGGTCCCTCCCTCATACCTATTGCTGAGAGAAGCCTCCTCTTGAGGGGCTTGTGGAAAGGTGGCCTACGTCTTGAGTCTAAGCCAGGGAATCAGCTCTCATCTCGAGGCAATTTGGGGTACACGGAGCAGTCCTCGAGTTGCTCTGCTGAACTTGGTACTCGTCTAGACTTGGCCCGTTGTTCTCCGGGAACCTCTGGAGTTGCCTAAAGGGAGTCAAGCCTCAGGTCGTGTTTGATGGGGAACTGGGGATGGCTCTGGAGTCAATGCAGGGGAAGCGGGCCTCATCTCGAGTTGATTTGGGGCCCATGGAGCTCCTTCGCGATGCTGGTGTGACCTCAGGGTCCCTCTCTACTTGTGACAGTGTTTTTGCGGACTGTCTCGACATCCATCAAGCAAGTCGAGGCTCCTGACATGTTTCAGGGGGCTCACGGAATTGCTCTGCATGCAGTGCAGGGGAATCGGGCCTCATCTCGCTTGGAGGGGGAAGTCTCATGGTTTTTCTCGAGTTGCGGCGGGGACCTGGGGTACATTCTCGACTTACGGCGGGGATGGCCCTTCAACCCTCGTGTTTGTTCAACGAAGTCAGGACTCCTGTCGAGTTACGAGGGACACCTCAGGAGTCTCTTCGAGGCTTGGCAGGGCAAAAGGGACGCTTCTCGAGGTGAGTCGGGAGACCCAGGGTCCCTTTCCAGTAGCCACAGGGATACTGGGATTCCTGTCAATGTTCAAGAGGAGTCAGGCTCCGTCAAATTTTGAAGCAGTGAGCTCTGCGTGCTTCTCGAGGTGTCAGAGGCATGTGAGGCATTCCGTCGAAAGGAGTCGGGGACCTAGGGCTTTCTCTAGGGACTCCACAGGTGGTGCAGACATCCCTTCACCTTGTGAGATGAAAGACTAGACTGTATTCAAGCCACTGCAAGGAAACCCGGCCTCCTTTCGAGTCAGGGCTTCTCGGTGTATATGCCCATTGAGGCAGCAATCTCAGGGTCCCTCCCTCATACCTATTGCTGAGAGAAGCCTCCTCTTGAGGGGCTTGTGGAAAGGTGGCCTACGTCTTGAGTCTAAGCCAGGGAATCAGCTCTCATCTCGAGGCAATTTGGGGTACACGGAGCAGTCCTCGAGTTGCTCTGCTGAACTTGGTACTCGTCTAGACTTGGCCCGTTGTTCTCCGGGAACCTCTGGAGTTGCCTAAAGGGAGTCAAGCCTCAGGTCGTGTTTGATGGGGAACTGGGGATGGCTCTGGAGTCAATGCAGGGGAAGCGGGCCTCATCTCGAGTTGATTTGGGGCCCATGGAGCTCCTTCGCGATGCTGGTGTGACCTCAGGGTCCCTCTCTACTTGTGACAGTGTTTTTGCGGACTGTCTCGACATCCATCAAGCAAGTCGAGGCTCCTGACATGTTTCAGGGGGCTCACGGAATTGCTCTGCATGCAGTGCAGGGGAATCGGGCCTCATCTCGCTTGGAGGGGGAAGTCTCATGGTTTTTCTCGAGTTGCGGCGGGGACCTGGGGTACATTCTCGACTTACGGCGGGGATGGCCCTTCAACCCTCGTGTTTGTTCAACGAAGTCAGGAGTCCTGTCGAGTTACGAGGGACACCTCAGGAGTCTCTTCGAGGCTTGGCAGGGCAAAAGGGACGCTTCTCGAGGTGAGTCGGGAGACCCAGGGTCCCTTTCCAGTAGCCACAGGGATACTGGGATTCCTGTCAATGTTCAAGAGGAGTCAGGCTCCGTCAAATTTTGAAGCAGTGAGCTCTGCGTGCCTCTCGGGTGTCAGAGGCATGTGAGGCATTCCGTCGAAAGGAGTCGGGGACCTAGGGCTTTCTCTAGGGACTCCACAGGTGGTGCAGACATCCCTTCACCTTGTGAGATGAAAGACTAGACTGTATTCAAGCCACTGCAAGGAAACCCGGCCTCCTTTCGAGTCAGGGCTTCTCGGTGTATATGCCCATTGAGGCAGCAATCTCAGGGTCCCTCCCTCATACCTATTGCTGAGAGAAGCCTCCTCTTGAGGGGCTTGTGGAAAGGTGGCCTACGTCTTGAGTCTAAGCCAGGGAATCAGCTCTCATCTCGAGGCAATTTGGGGTACACGGAGCAGTCCTCGAGTTGCTCTGCTGAACTTGGTACTCGTCTAGACTTGGCCCGTTGTTCTCCGGGAACCTCTGGAGTTGCCTAAAGGGAGTCAAGCCTCAGGTCGTGTTTGATGGGGAACTGGGGATGGCTCTGGAGTCAATGCAGGGGAAGCGGGCCTCATCTCGAGTTGATTTGGGGCCCATGGAGCTCCTTCGCGATGCTGGTGTGACCTCAGGGTCCCTCTCTACTTGTGACAGTGTTTTTGCGGACTGTCTCGACATCCATCAAGCAAGTCGAGGCTCCTGACATGTTTCAGGGGGCTCACGGAATTGCTCTGCATGCAGTGCAGGGGAATCGGGCCTCATCTCGCTTGGAGGGGGAAGTCTCATGGTTTTTCTCGAGTTGCGGCGGGGACCTGGGGTACATTCTCGACTTACGGCGGGGATGGCCCTTCAACCCTCGTGTTTGTTCAACGAAGTCAGGACTCCTGTCGAGTTACGAGGGACACCTCAGGAGTCTCTTCGAGGCTTGGCAGGGCAAAAGGGACGCTTCTCGAGGTGAGTCGGGAGACCCAGGGTCCCTTTCCAGTAGCCACAGGGATACTGGGATTCCTGTCAATGTTCAAGAGGAGTCAGGCTCCGTCAAATTTTGAAGCAGTGAGCTCTGCGTGCCTCTCGGGTGTCAGAGGCATGTGAGGCATTCCGTCGAAAGGAGTCGGGGACCTAGGGCTTTCTCTAGGGACTCCACAGGTGGTGCAGACATCCCTTCACCTTGTGAGATGAAAGACTAGACTGTATTCAAGCCACTGCAAGGAAACCCGGCCTCCTTTCGAGTCAGGGCTTCTCGGTGTATATGCCCATTGAGGCAGCAATCTCAGGGTCCCTCCCTCATACCTATTGCTGAGAGAAGCCTCCTCTTGAGGGGCTTGTGGAAAGGTGGCCTACGTCTTGAGTCTAAGCCAGGGAATCAGCTCTCATCTCGAGGCAATTTGGGGTACACGGAGCAGTCCTCGAGTTGCTCTGCTGAACTTGGTACTCCTCTAGACTTGGCCCGTTGTTCTCCGGGAACCTCTGGAGTTGCCTAAAGGGAGTCAAGCCTCAGGTCGTGTTTGATGGGGAACTGGGGATGGCTCTGGAGTCAATGCAGGGGAAGCGGGCCTCATCTCGAGTTGATTTGGGGCCCATGGAGCTCCTTCGCGATGCTGGTGTGACCTCAGGGTCCCTCTCTACTTGTGACAGTGTTTTTGCGGACTGTCTCGACATCCATCAAGCAAGTCGAGGCTCCTGACATGTTTCAGGGGGCTCACGGAATTGCTCTGCATGCAGTGCAGGGGAATCGGGCCTCATCTCGCTTGGAGGGGGAAGTCTCATGGTTTTTCTCGAGTTGCGGCGGGGACCTGGGGTACATTCTCGACTTACGGCGGGGATGGCCCTTCAACCCTCGTGTTTGTTCAACGAAGTCAGGACTCCTGTCGAGTTACGAGGGACACCTCAGGAGTCTCTTCGAGGCTTGGCAGGGCAAAAGGGACGCTTCTCGAGGTGAGTCGGGAGACCCAGGGTCCCTTTCCAGTAGCCACAGGGATACTGGGATTCCTGTCAATGTTCAAGAGGAGTCAGGCTCCGTCAAATTTTGAAGCAGTGAGCTCTGCGTGCCTCTCGAGGTGTCAGAGGCATGTGAGGCATTCCGTCGAAAGGAGTCGGGGACCTAGGGCTTTCTCTAGGGACTCCACAGGTGGTGCAGACATCCCTTCACCTTGTGAGATGAAAGACTAGACTGTATTCAAGCCACTGCAAGGAAACCCGGCCTCCTTTCGAGTCAGGGCTTCTCGGTGTATATGCCCATTGAGGCAGCAATCTCAGGGTCCCTCCCTCATACCTATTGCTGAGAGAAGCCTCCTCTTGAGGGGCTTGTGGAAAGGTGGCCTACGTCTTGAGTCTAAGCCAGGGAATCAGCTCTCATCTCGAGGCAATTTGGGGTACACGGAGCAGTCCTCGAGTTGCTCTGCTGAACTTGGTACTCGTCTAGACTTGGCCCGTTGTTCTCCGGGAACCTCTGGAGTTGCCTAAAGGGAGTCAAGCCTCAGGTCGTGTTTGATGGGGAACTGGGGATGGCTCTGGAGTCAATGCAGGGGAAGCGGGCCTCATCTCGAGTTGATTTGGGGCCCATGGAGCTCCTTCGCGATGCTGGTGTGACCTCAGGGTCCCTCTCTACTTGTGACAGTGTTTTTGCGGACTGTCTCGACATCCATCAAGCAAGTCGAGGCTCCTGACATGTTTCAGGGGGCTCACGGAATTGCTCTGCATGCAGTGCAGGGGAATCGGGCCTCATCTCGCTTGGAGGGGGAAGTCTCATTGTTTTTCTCGAGTTGCGGCGGGGACCTGGGGTACATTCTCGACTTACGGCGGGGATGGCCCTTCAACCCTCGTGTTTGTTCAACGAAGTCAGGACTCCTGTCGAGTTACGAGGGACACCTCAGGAGTCTCTTCGAGGCTTGGCAGGGCAAAAGGGACGCTTCTCGAGGTGAGTCGGGAGACCCAGGGTCCCTTTCCAGTAGCCACAGGGATACTGGGATTCCTGTCAATGTTCAAGAGGAGTCAGGCTCCGTCAAATTTTGAAGCAGTGAGCTCTGCGTGCCTCTCGAGGTGTCAGAGGCATGTGAGGCATTCCGTCGAAAGGAGTCGGGGACCTAGGGCTTTCTCTAGGGACTCCACAGGTGGTGCAGACATCCCTTCACCTTGTGAGATGAAAGACTAGACTGTATTCAAGCCACTGCAAGGAAACCCGGCCTCCTTTCGAGTCAGGGCTTCTCGGTGTATATGCCCATTGAGGCAGCAATCTCAGGGTCCCTCCCTCATACCTATTGCTGAGAGAAGCCTCCTCTTGAGGGGCTTGTGGAAAGGTGGCCTACGTCTTGAGTCTAAGCCAGGGAATCAGCTCTCATCTCGAGGCAATTTGGGGTACACGGAGCAGTCCTCGAGTTGCTCTGCTGAACTTGGTACTCCTCTAGACTTGGCCCGTTGTTCTCGGGAACCTCTGGAGTTGCCTAAAGGGAGTCAAGCCTCAGGTCGTGTTTGATGGGGAACGGGGATGGCTCTGGAGTCAATGCAGGGGAAGCGGGCCTCATCTCGAGTTGATTTGGGGCCCATGGAGCTCCTTCGCGATGCTGGTGTGACCTCAGGGTCCCTCTCTACTTGTGACAGTGTTTTTGCGGACTGTCTCGACATCCATCAAGCAAGTCGAGGCTCCTGACATGTTTCAGGGGGCTCACGGAATTGCTCTGCATGCAGTGCAGGGGAATCGGGCCTCATCTCGCTTGGAGGGGGAAGTCTCATGGTTTTTCTCGAGTTGCGGCGGGGACCTGGGGTACATTCTCGACTTACGGCGGGGATGGCCCTTCAACCCTCGTGTTTGTTCAACGAAGTCAGGACTCCTGTCGAGTTACGAGGGACACCTCAGGAGTCTCTTCGAGGCTTGGCAGGGCAAAAGGGACGCTTCTCGAGGTGAGTCGGGAGACCCAGGGTCCCTTTCCAGTAGCCACAGGGATACTGGGATTCCTGTCAATGTTCAAGAGGAGTCAGGCTCCGTCAAATTTTGAAGCAGTGAGCTCTGCGTGCCTCTCGGGGTGTCAGAGGCATGTGAGGCATTCCGTCGAAAGGAGTCGGGGACCTAGGGCTTTCTCTAGGGACTCCACAGGTGGTGCAGACATCCCTTCACCTTGTGAGATGAAAGACTAGACTGTATTCAAGCCACTGCAAGGAAACCCGGCCTCCTTTCGAGTCAGGGCTTCTCGGTGTATATGCCCATTGAGGCAGCAATCTCAGGGTCCCTCCCTCATACCTATTGCTGAGAGAAGCCTCCTCTTGAGGGGCTTGTGGAAAGGTGGCCTACGTCTTGAGTCTAAGCCAGGGAATCAGCTCTCATCTCGAGGCAATTTGGGGTACACGGAGCAGTCCTCGAGTTGCTCTGCTGAACTTGGTACTCGTCTAGACTTGGCCCGTTGTTCTCCGGGAACCTCTGGAGTTGCCTAAAGGGAGTCAAGCCTCAGGTCGTGTTTGATGGGGAACTGGGGATGGCTCTGGAGTCAATGCAGGGGAAGCGGGCCTCATCTCGAGTTGATTTGGGGCCCATGGAGCTCCTTCGCGATGCTGGTGTGACCTCAGGGTCCCTCTCTACTTGTGACAGTGTTTTTGCGGACTGTCTCGACATCCATCAAGCAAGTCGAGGCTCCTGACATGTTTCAGGGGGCTCACGGAATTGCTCTGCATGCAGTGCAGGGGAATCGGGCCTCATCTCGCTTGGAGGGGGAAGTCTCATGGTTTTTCTCGAGTTGCGGCGGGGACCTGGGGTACATTCTCGACTTACGGCGGGGATGGCCCTTCAACCCTCGTGTTTGTTCAACGAAGTCAGGACTCCTGTCGAGTTACGAGGGACACCTCAGGAGTCTCTTCGAGGCTTGGCAGGGCAAAAGGGACGCTTCTCGAGGTGAGTCGGGAGACCCAGGGTCCCTTTCCAGTAGCCACAGGGATACTGGGATTCCTGTCAATGTTCAAGAGGAGTCAGGCTCCGTCAAATTTTGAAGCAGTGAGCTCTGCGTGCCTCTCGGGTGTCAGAGGCATGTGAGGCATTCCGTCGAAAGGAGTCGGGGACCTAGGGCTTTCTCTAGGGACTCCACAGGTGGTGCAGACATCCCTTCACCTTGTGAGATGAAAGACTAGACTGTATTCAAGCCACTGCAAGGAAACCCGGCCTCCTTTCGAGTCAGGGCTTCTCGGTGTATATGCCCATTGAGGCAGCAATCTCAGGGTCCCTCCCTCATACCTATTGCTGAGAGAAGCCTCCTCTTGAGGGGCTTGTGGAAAGGTGGCCTACGTCTTGAGTCTAAGCCAGGGAATCAGCTCTCATCTCGAGGCAATTTGGGGTACACGGAGCAGTCCTCGAGTTGCTCTGCTGAACTTGGTACTCCTCTAGACTTGGCCCGTTGTTCTCGGGGAACCTCTGGAGTTGCCTAAAGGGAGTCAAGCCTCAGGTCGTGTTTGATGGGGAACTGGGGATGGCTCTGGAGTCAATGCAGGGGAAGCGGGCCTCATCTCGAGTTGATTTGGGGCCCATGGAGCTCCTTCGCGATGCTGGTGTGACCTCAGGGTCCCTCTCTACTTGTGACAGTGTTTTTGCGGACTGTCTCGACATCCATCAAGCAAGTCGAGGCTCCTGACATGTTTCAGGGGGCTCACGGAATTGCTCTGCATGCAGTGCAGGGGAATCGGGCCTCATCTCGCTTGGAGGGGGAAGTCTCATGGTTTTTCTCGAGTTGCGGCGGGGACCTGGGGTACATTCTCGACTTACGGCGGGGATGGCCCTTCAACCCTCGTGTTTGTTCAACGAAGTCAGGACTCCTGTCGAGTTACGAGGGACACCTCAGGAGTCTCTTCGAGGCTTGGCAGGGCAAAAGGGACGCTTCTCGAGGTGAGTCGGGAGACCCAGGGTCCCTTTCCAGTAGCCACAGGGATACTGGGATTCCTGTCAATGTTCAAGAGGAGTCAGGCTCCGTCAAATTTTGAAGCAGTGAGCTCTGCGTGCCTCTCGGGTGTCAGAGGCATGTGAGGCATTCCGTCGAAAGGAGTCGGGGACCTAGGGCTTTCTCTAGGGACTCCACAGGTGGTGCAGACATCCCTTCACCTTGTGAGATGAAAGACTAGACTGTATTCAAGCCACTGCAAGGAAACCCGGCCTCCTTTCGAGTCAGGGCTTCTCGGTGTATATGCCCATTGAGGCAGCAATCTCAGGGTCCCTCCCTCATACCTATTGCTGAGAGAAGCCTCCTCTTGAGGGGCTTGTGGAAAGGTGGCCTACGTCTTGAGTCTAAGCCAGGGAATCAGCTCTCATCTCGAGGCAATTTGGGGTACACGGAGCAGTCCTCGAGTTGCTCTGCTGAACTTGGTACTCCTCTAGACTTGGCCCGTTGTTCTCGGGGAACCTCTGGAGTTGCCTAAAGGGAGTCAAGCCTCAGGTCGTGTTTGATGGGGAACGGGGGATGGCTCTGGAGTCAATGCAGGGGAAGCGGGCCTCATCTCGAGTTGATTTGGGGCCCATGGAGCTCCTTCGCGATGCTGGTGTGACCTCAGGGTCCCTCTCTACTTGTGACAGTGTTTTTGCGGACTGTCTCGACATCCATCAAGCAAGTCGAGGCTCCTGACATGTTTCAGGGGGCTCACGGAATTGCTCTGCATGCAGTGCAGGGGAATCGGGCCTCATCTCGCTTGGAGGGGGAAGTCTCATGGTTTTTCTCGAGTTGCGGCGGGGACCTGGGGTACATTCTCGACTTACGGCGGGGATGGCCCTTCAACCCTCGTGTTTGTTCAACGAAGTCAGGACTCCTGTCGAGTTACGAGGGACACCTCAGGAGTCTCTTCGAGGCTTGGCAGGGCAAAAGGGACGCTTCTCGAGGTGAGTCGGGAGACCCAGGGTCCCTTTCCAGTAGCCACAGGGATACTGGGATTCCTGTCAATGTTCAAGAGGAGTCAGGCTCCGTCAAATTTTGAAGCAGTGAGCTCTGCGTGCCTCTCGGGTGTCAGAGGCATGTGAGGCATTCCGTCGAAAGGAGTCGGGGACCTAGGGCTTTCTCTAGGGACTCCACAGGTGGTGCAGACATCCCTTCACCTTGTGAGATGAAAGACTAGACTGTATTCAAGCCACTGCAAGGAAACCCGGCCTCCTTTCGAGTCAGGGCTTCTCGGTGTATATGCCCATTGAGGCAGCAATCTCAGGGTCCCTCCCTCATACCTATTGCTGAGAGAAGCCTCCTCTTGAGGGGCTTGTGGAAAGGTGGCCTACGTCTTGAGTCTAAGCCAGGGAATCAGCTCTCATCTCGAGGCAATTTGGGGTACACGGAGCAGTCCTCGAGTTGCTCTGCTGAACTTGGTACTCCTCTAGACTTGGCCCGTTGTTCTCGGGGAACCTCTGGAGTTGCCTAAAGGGAGTCAAGCCTCAGGTCGTGTTTGATGGGGAACGGGGGATGGCTCTGGAGTCAATGCAGGGGAAGCGGGCCTCATCTCGAGTTGATTTGGGGCCCATGGAGCTCCTTCGCGATGCTGGTGTGACCTCAGGGTCCCTCTCTACTTGTGACAGTGTTTTTGCGGACTGTCTCGACATCCATCAAGCAAGTCGAGGCTCCTGACATGTTTCAGGGGGCTCACGGAATTGCTCTGCATGCAGTGCAGGGGAATCGGGCCTCATCTCGCTTGGAGGGGGAAGTCTCATGGTTTTTCTCGAGTTGCGGCGGGGACCTGGGGTACATTCTCGACTTACGGCGGGGATGGCCCTTCAACCCTCGTGTTTGTTCAACGAAGTCAGGACTCCTGTCGAGTTACGAGGGACACCTCAGGAGTCTCTTCGAGGCTTGGCAGGGCAAAAGGGACGCTTCTCGAGGTGAGTCGGGAGACCCAGGGTCCCTTTCCAGTAGCCACAGGGATACTGGGATTCCTGTCAATGTTCAAGAGGAGTCAGGCTCCGTCAAATTTTGAAGCAGTGAGCTCTGCGTGCCTCTCGAGGTGTCAGAGGCATGTGAGGCATTCCGTCGAAAGGAGTCGGGGACCTAGGGCTTTCTCTAGGGACTCCACAGGTGGTGCAGACATCCCTTCACCTTGTGAGATGAAAGACTAGACTGTATTCAAGCCACTGCAAGGAAACCCGGCCTCCTTTCGAGTCAGGGCTTCTCGGTGTATATGCCCATTGAGGCAGCAATCTCAGGGTCCCTCCCTCATACCTATTGCTGAGAGAAGCCTCCTCTTGAGGGGCTTGTGGAAAGGTGGCCTACGTCTTGAGTCTAAGCCAGGGAATCAGCTCTCATCTCGAGGCAATTTGGGGTACACGGAGCAGTCCTCGAGTTGCTCTGCTGAACTTGGTACTCCTCTAGACTTGGCCCGTTGTTCTCGGGGAACCTCTGGAGTTGCCTAAAGGGAGTCAAGCCTCAGGTCGTGTTTGATGGGGAACGGGGGATGGCTCTGGAGTCAATGCAGGGGAAGCGGGCCTCATCTCGAGTTGATTTGGGGCCCATGGAGCTCCTTCGCGATGCTGGTGTGACCTCAGGGTCCCTCTCTACTTGTGACAGTGTTTTTGCGGACTGTCTCGACATCCATCAAGCAAGTCGAGGCTCCTGACATGTTTCAGGGGGCTCACGGAATTGCTCTGCATGCAGTGCAGGGGAATCGGGCCTCATCTCGCTTGGAGGGGGAAGTCTCATGGTTTTTCTCGAGTTGCGGCGGGGACCTGGGGTACATTCTCGACTTACGGCGGGGATGGCCCTTCAACCCTCGTGTTTGTTCAACGAAGTCAGGACTCCTGTCGAGTTACGAGGGACACCTCAGGAGTCTCTTCGAGGCTTGGCAGGGCAAAAGGGACGCTTCTCGAGGTGAGTCGGGAGACCCAGGGTCCCTTTCCAGTAGCCACAGGGATACTGGGATTCCTGTCAATGTTCAAGAGGAGTCAGGCTCCGTCAAATTTTGAAGCAGTGAGCTCTGCGTGCCTCTCGAGGTGTCAGAGGCATGTGAGGCATTCCGTCGAAAGGAGTCGGGGACCTAGGGCTTTCTCTAGGGACTCCACAGGTGGTGCAGACATCCCTTCACCTTGTGAGATGAAAGACTAGACTGTATTCAAGCCACTGCAAGGAAACCCGGCCTCCTTTCGAGTCAGGGCTTCTCGGTGTATATGCCCATTGAGGCAGCAATCTCAGGGTCCCTCCCTCATACCTATTGCTGAGAGAAGCCTCCTCTTGAGGGGCTTGTGGAAAGGTGGCCTACGTCTTGAGTCTAAGCCAGGGAATCAGCTCTCATCTCGAGGCAATTTGGGGTACACGGAGCAGTCCTCGAGTTGCTCTGCTGAACTTGGTACTCCTCTAGACTTGGCCCGTTGTTCTCGGGGAACCTCTGGAGTTGCCTAAAGGGAGTCAAGCCTCAGGTCGTGTTTGATGGGGAACGGGGGATGGCTCTGGAGTCAATGCAGGGGAAGCGGGCCTCATCTCGAGTTGATTTGGGGCCCATGGAGCTCCTTCGCGATGCTGGTGTGACCTCAGGGTCCCTCTCTACTTGTGACAGTGTTTTTGCGGACTGTCTCGACATCCATCAAGCAAGTCGAGGCTCCTGACATGTTTCAGGGGGCTCACGGAATTGCTCTGCATGCAGTGCAGGGGAATCGGGCCTCATCTCGCTTGGAGGGGGAAGTCTCATGGTTTTTCTCGAGTTGCGGCGGGGACCTGGGGTACATTCTCGACTTACGGCGGGGATGGCCCTTCAACCCTCGTGTTTGTTCAACGAAGTCAGGACTCCTGTCGAGTTACGAGGGACACCTCAGGAGTCTCTTCGAGGCTTGGCAGGGCAAAAGGGACGCTTCTCGAGGTGAGTCGGGAGACCCAGGGTCCCTTTCCAGTAGCCACAGGGATACTGGGATTCCTGTCAATGTTCAAGAGGAGTCAGGCTCCGTCAAATTTTGAAGCAGTGAGCTCTGCGTGCCTCTCGAGGTGTCAGAGGCATGTGAGGCATTCCGTCGAAAGGAGTCGGGGACCTAGGGCTTTCTCTAGGGACTCCACAGGTGGTGCAGACATCCCTTCACCTTGTGAGATGAAAGACTAGACTGTATTCAAGCCACTGCAAGGAAACCCGGCCTCCTTTCGAGTCAGGGCTTCTCGGTGTATATGCCCATTGAGGCAGCAATCTCAGGGTCCCTCCCTCATACCTATTGCTGAGAGAAGCCTCCTCTTGAGGGGCTTGTGGAAAGGTGGCCTACGTCTTGAGTCTAAGCCAGGGAATCAGCTCTCATCTCGAGGCAATTTGGGGTACACGGAGCAGTCCTCGAGTTGCTCTGCTGAACTTGGTACTCCTCTAGACTTGGCCCGTTGTTCTCGGGGAACCTCTGGAGTTGCCTAAAGGGAGTCAAGCCTCAGGTCGTGTTTGATGGGGAACGGGGGATGGCTCTGGAGTCAATGCAGGGGAAGCGGGCCTCATCTCGAGTTGATTTGGGGCCCATGGAGCTCCTTCGCGATGCTGGTGTGACCTCAGGGTCCCTCTCTACTTGTGACAGTGTTTTTGCGGACTGTCTCGACATCCATCAAGCAAGTCGAGGCTCCTGACATGTTTCAGGGGGCTCACGGAATTGCTCTGCATGCAGTGCAGGGGAATCGGGCCTCATCTCGCTTGGAGGGGGAAGTCTCATGGTTTTTCTCGAGTTGCGGCGGGGACCTGGGGTACATTCTCGACTTACGGCGGGGATGGCCCTTCAACCCTCGTGTTTGTTCAACGAAGTCAGGACTCCTGTCGAGTTACGAGGGACACCTCAGGAGTCTCTTCGAGGCTTGGCAGGGCAAAAGGGACGCTTCTCGAGGTGAGTCGGGAGACCCAGGGTCCCTTTCCAGTAGCCACAGGGATACTGGGATTCCTGTCAATGTTCAAGAGGAGTCAGGCTCCGTCAAATTTTGAAGCAGTGAGCTCTGCGTGCCTCTCGAGGTGTCAGAGGCATGTGAGGCATTCCGTCGAAAGGAGTCGGGGACCTAGGGCTTTCTCTAGGGACTCCACAGGTGGTGCAGACATCCCTTCACCTTGTGAGATGAAAGACTAGACTGTATTCAAGCCACTGCAAGGAAACCCGGCCTCCTTTCGAGTCAGGGCTTCTCGGTGTATATGCCCATTGAGGCAGCAATCTCAGGGTCCCTCCCTCATACCTATTGCTGAGAGAAGCCTCCTCTTGAGGGGCTTGTGGAAAGGTGGCCTACGTCTTGAGTCTAAGCCAGGGAATCAGCTCTCATCTCGAGGCAATTTGGGGTACACGGAGCAGTCCTCGAGTTGCTCTGCTGAACTTGGTACTCCTCTAGACTTGGCCCGTTGTTCTCGGGGAACCTCTGGAGTTGCCTAAAGGGAGTCAAGCCTCAGGTCGTGTTTGATGGGGAACGGGGGATGGCTCTGGAGTCAATGCAGGGGAAGCGGGCCTCATCTCGAGTTGATTTGGGGCCCATGGAGCTCCTTCGCGATGCTGGTGTGACCTCAGGGTCCCTCTCTACTTGTGACAGTGTTTTTGCGGACTGTCTCGACATCCATCAAGCAAGTCGAGGCTCCTGACATGTTTCAGGGGGCTCACGGAATTGCTCTGCATGCAGTGCAGGGGAATCGGGCCTCATCTCGCTTGGAGGGGGAAGTCTCATGGTTTTTCTCGAGTTGCGGCGGGGACCTGGGGTACATTCTCGACTTACGGCGGGGATGGCCCTTCAACCCTCGTGTTTGTTCAACGAAGTCAGGACTCCTGTCGAGTTACGAGGGACACCTCAGGAGTCTCTTCGAGGCTTGGCAGGGCAAAAGGGACGCTTCTCGAGGTGAGTCGGGAGACCCAGGGTCCCTTTCCAGTAGCCACAGGGATACTGGGATTCCTGTCAATGTTCAAGAGGAGTCAGGCTCCGTCAAATTTTGAAGCAGTGAGCTCTGCGTGCCTCTCGAGGTGTCAGAGGCATGTGAGGCATTCCGTCGAAAGGAGTCGGGGACCTAGGGCTTTCTCTAGGGACTCCACAGGTGGTGCAGACATCCCTTCACCTTGTGAGATGAAAGACTAGACTGTATTCAAGCCACTGCAAGGAAACCCGGCCTCCTTTCGAGTCAGGGCTTCTCGGTGTATATGCCCATTGAGGCAGCAATCTCAGGGTCCCTCCCTCATACCTATTGCTGAGAGAAGCCTCCTCTTGAGGGGCTTGTGGAAAGGTGGCCTACGTCTTGAGTCTAAGCCAGGGAATCAGCTCTCATCTCGAGGCAATTTGGGGTACACGGAGCAGTCCTCGAGTTGCTCTGCTGAACTTGGTACTCCTCTAGACTTGGCCCGTTGTTCTCGGGGAACCTCTGGAGTTGCCTAAAGGGAGTCAAGCCTCAGGTCGTGTTTGATGGGGAACGGGGGATGGCTCTGGAGTCAATGCAGGGGAAGCGGGCCTCATCTCGAGTTGATTTGGGGCCCATGGAGCTCCTTCGCGATGCTGGTGTGACCTCAGGGTCCCTCTCTACTTGTGACAGTGTTTTTGCGGACTGTCTCGACATCCATCAAGCAAGTCGAGGCTCCTGACATGTTTCAGGGGGCTCACGGAATTGCTCTGCATGCAGTGCAGGGGAATCGGGCCTCATCTCGCTTGGAGGGGGAAGTCTCATGGTTTTTCTCGAGTTGCGGCGGGGACCTGGGGTACATTCTCGACTTACGGCGGGGATGGCCCTTCAACCCTCGTGTTTGTTCAACGAAGTCAGGACTCCTGTCGAGTTACGAGGGACACCTCAGGAGTCTCTTCGAGGCTTGGCAGGGCAAAAGGGACGCTTCTCGAGGTGAGTCGGGAGACCCAGGGTCCCTTTCCAGTAGCCACAGGGATACTGGGATTCCTGTCAATGTTCAAGAGGAGTCAGGCTCCGTCAAATTTTGAAGCAGTGAGCTCTGCGTGCCTCTCGAGGTGTCAGAGGCATGTGAGGCATTCCGTCGAAAGGAGTCGGGGACCTAGGGCTTTCTCTAGGGACTCCACAGGTGGTGCAGACATCCCTTCACCTTGTGAGATGAAAGACTAGACTGTATTCAAGCCACTGCAAGGAAACCCGGCCTCCTTTCGAGTCAGGGCTTCTCGGTGTATATGCCCATTGAGGCAGCAATCTCAGGGTCCCTCCCTCATACCTATTGCTGAGAGAAGCCTCCTCTTGAGGGGCTTGTGGAAAGGTGGCCTACGTCTTGAGTCTAAGCCAGGGAATCAGCTCTCATCTCGAGGCAATTTGGGGTACACGGAGCAGTCCTCGAGTTGCTCTGCTGAACTTGGTACTCCTCTAGACTTGGCCCGTTGTTCTCCGGGAACCTCTGGAGTTGCCTAAAGGGAGTCAAGCCTCAGGTCGTGTTTGATGGGGAACGGGGGATGGCTCTGGAGTCAATGCAGGGGAAGCGGGCCTCATCTCGAGTTGATTTGGGGCCCATGGAGCTCCTTCGCGATGCTGGTGTGACCTCAGGGTCCCTCTCTACTTGTGACAGTGTTTTTGCGGACTGTCTCGACATCCATCAAGCAAGTCGAGGCTCCTGACATGTTTC
>JAHQIW010001704.1:0-19458 GCA_019055375.1 Parelaphostrongylus tenuis
GGAGCGCATGTGGCGCAGTGGTTAGAGGTGCCCTGCGTCGCACACGAGGTCAATGGTTCGATCTCGCGCTCATGGCTCACCAAGCCATCCATCCCTCCGGGGTCGGTAAATTGGTACCAGACAGGTCTCAGACTTGTCTGGGAGGATAAGCAGCACTGACTCGGTTCAGCGGGAGGCCACCGCGAGTCATTGTAAAGGCCAGATGTGCATTCAATCACCTCAAACGAAGTTAAAAATTGAAGTCGAATGCATGGCGCATCCCTCAGGGATTGATCAACGCCGAGAGCTTTATCCTTTTTTTATATTACACTATAGTACATATTATATTGCTAATATAAACTATATTTATATTTATACTAGATATATTTTTATGTTTTATTTACTTATTTGTTATTTGTTTATTTTTATTTATTATTGATTTTTTCAATGATTTTCGCGATTTATTTATACGAAATATACGCATAATATAAATCGAGGCGAAAGGCAAGTGTGATACAAAATTTTATTTTGGATGTTACATCATTATAAAAGAGTGTTTTGAAAAGTCGGCGACGTGTAGTTGTAGCCAGAGATTTCAGCTTTCTAATGACTACTAACGCTCCGATGAAAATTTCTTCTCCAGCGAATTGGATCGGTTTAAAAAATAACTTGCCGCCTAACATATGAGTCCGCCTTCAACTTCACCAAGCCTTGATAGAGGTGGCTAAATGCATACTTGATCTTCACAATGACTCGCAGTGATCTACCGCTGTATCAAATCTGTGTTAGCTACCCTCCCAGGCAAGTCGGGAACCAAGTCACCGACCACGGAGGGATGGAAGGCTTGGTTAACGCTGAGCTCGAGGTCAAACCATTAAATGAGAGTGTACAGGGCGGCACCCCTACCCCTGCGCCAAATGCACCAAAGAGAAGCGACAAGTTAACAACAGTGGCTTAACACTAAAATCTCGACAAAGACAAAGACGACAGCAATGCGTTTTTTGTGAATGTGTTTTGTTACCACCCATAAAAAGTCCAACATGGACTACCTTCGGAGTGAAAACACTCACGAGGGTGAAGGTGGAAGTCTACTAGATGTGGTTAAGCTAGGCAGGCTTAAAAACCAAGTAAACAAGTAAACAAACAAACAAATAAACAAACAAAAACAACGACATTAAGCAAGGCAAGGTTGGTCTGCATTTGTGCGTCCGGCTATAAGCCTCGTACGTAATCAGCATTTAGCTTCACGACTATTCTCAATTACTGTAGAGTTTCTCAAATCTCCTGCTGAGCAGCCATTGCGAACTGAGGCTTACTAGATGTGGCAGTCCTGATTACAAATGAAACGGATAAACAACTAGATGAATAAACAAGTAAACAAACAAACAAACAAACAAACAACCACATTCAGCGAACCAAGATTGGTTAGCATTTGCGCGTGTGTCTGTAAGCAATGTACGTAATCGCCATTTAGGTGACGACTACTCTCGATTACGGTAGATTTTCGCTGCCGTCGTTATTTAGCCTCTGCCTGGAGATGTCCTCACCAAACACCTTGCTGCGATAAGGTCAGAAAGCTCTCTGTTATTCCTTCAATATATTTAGAAAACGATTTCTCGACTTCCTGTTTTTTTACTCTATCTTTTTATGGTGCTTGTGGGGCAGTGGTCAGAGGTGCTCTGCGTCGCACGCGAGGTCAATGGTTCGATCTCGCCCTCATGGCTCACCAAGCCATTTATCGCTCCTGGGTCGGAGAATTGGCACCAGACTTGTCTGGTCGATAAGCAGCGCTGACTTCGTGCAGCGGGAGGCCGGCGCGAGTCATTGTAAGGGCCAGATTTGCATTGAAATCACTTCAAAAGATCTTTGATGAAGTCGAATGCATGGCACGTCCCTAAGAATCGATCAAGTCTGAGAGCTATTCTTTTTTTATTGTCTTTTATTTCGCATTTCCTCATATTTTTATTCTTATTTCGTTTTTATTCGTGCAAAATCTGTCTCGATTCTTGAGGAGTTTGGCGAGTAACCAACTAATGTTCTCTCGTAATTGATTTATCAAGATAACCCCATATATTTCGATTTTCCCTTCTGTTGTTTATCCATTGGCCTTTTTTTTCATGTTTTTCATTGCTTACTATTGTACCCATTGATGTAGGGCGATGTGCAAAACTCTAACGTTGGCTGGGACTCGAACCCCCATCACTTTGTCTCTCCGGGAGCTTGTGCTTTAACCCGTTGCACTACCGACTGTCCTGCCGCCACACTTTCTGTGCTACAATGCATCTGTCTATCAGCAACCAGCCGTCAACAGTTTAGCCTAGGTAGTCGATATCAACATTCAGCCCGTCAGTATAGTACGCAGTCCACAGATAGGGCGAAATGCGGGTTCGAGTCTCTCTTGGCGCAAAAGTTTTACACATCACTCAACATCATTGGAATTCGATAATCAGTCAAAATTCTTTTATTTGACTGCCACTTGCAGTGGTATGATGTAATAGTATACCCAATAATGTGGAGTGCTGTGCAAAAACGTTTGCGTCGGCCGGGATTTGAACCAAGATCTCACTCTTTCCGGGAGCGTATGCTAACCGTTGCACCACCGACGCTCGTTTTGCGCAGCACTCTTATTTACGCTATAACGGAAAGAGTGAGATCTTGGTTCAAATCCCGGCTGACGCAAATATTTTTGCACAGCAGTCCACATTATTGGGTCTACTGTCATTGGAATTTTTTTAACGTCAATCCACCGCTATAAGACGATTACGTAAGAATGATTTCTGTCTTTAACATATATGTATGTATATATATACATATGCATGTGTATGTATATACAAATATATGTACATGTATCCAATATCTAAGCATAACTGGTTTGCTTGTCGATATCGACTGCCCTAGCTAAGCACTTGACGATTGGTTGCTGACGTATAGATGCGTTGTAGCGGAGAAAGAGTAATGAGCAAAATGAGCGTCAGTAGTGCAGCGGGCTAAAACACGCGCTCCTGGATAGAGAGCGAGATGTGGGTTCGAGTCCCGCCTAACACGAAAGTTTTGCACATCACTCTACATCGGCGGGTACATTTGTAACATTTACCATCGCTAGGAGCGGTCAAATCAAAGGCGAATTTTATTTGTTTATCATTAGGTCGTTCCATAAGTTTTGGCTCTGGAGCAACAAATCCCAAATTTCTTTTTATTTAACTGCCACTTGCAGTGGTATGATGTTATAGTATACCCAATAATGTGGAGTGCTGTGCAAAAACATTTGCGTTAGTCGGGATTCGAATCCAGATCTTACTCTTTCCGGTAGCGGTATGCTAATCGTTGCATCACCAAATCCCAAATTTACTAACCAGAATTAATTAAAAATGCAATATTTAGGTACCGTTCAATTGCGCATTTTCTTGCGAACATTTTGATATACAACTTGTCTATACTTGCTTCAAGGTGGAGCTGTCGTGGAAACAGACCCTCTATTCATGCACAAATGGCGCGTAGGAAGCAATGCTACTGTAACGGCGCGCAGGATTAATGGAGCTTCCTGTGGGCGGTCTGAGCGCTACTAATCCTCCAGACTTCTTTCCAGCTTTGAACTTCGCGAACCACTTCCTGGCCGTCCTTGCTGCAACCCTATCATCGCCCCAAGCTCCATCAATCTTGCGCGCCGCTTCACTAGCATTGACCAATACGTGCCATTCCCTGCAGGAGTATCAGGCGAATTTGTTCCCACAGCAGGTCCATTTTGAGGCAAGCATAGGCAAAATGTAGACCAGAGTGCTTGCAAGAAAATGCTCAATTGTACGGTACCAAAGTCATGCAATTTTAGTCATTTCAGCTTGGTATATTTGGTGTTTATTGCTCTGGTGCCAAAGCTTATAGAAACTACTTGATATTTATCGTCCAGAATCTCCTCGTGTAGCCCAAATGAGTTCCATTAGCGAAAATATTTTCGTAAAGCGAATCTCTCGGTGAAGCCAATCGCTAAATCTCTTTTTCTTAGCCTACTGAACGTAGGAGTCTTTTCATTGACGTCGGCAATGGCACTTTCTTTAAATACGAAGAAAGCATCAATACTCCCTTCCACATATTCGTATAAAATTGTCGAAGTTCTAACAATGTTCCGAAGCTATCTAAGTGGCATTTTGAAAAGCGACTCCTTCCTCAAATGCCTTGCTCCAATGTTTGAGTACTTTTCCGTTATTGGAAATAGGTTTTTTTGAAGGAGTCTTTTTCGCTGGGCAAAAAATTTTCACTGGACTTTTAGCAGTCATTGAAAGGTTAATCCTAGGAGAATCCGAAAGCATATTTGTTTTTTAGAGAGTTCGCGTTACGGCGCTCTCGGAGGTTTCAGCATTATATTGGTTTTTCAAGAAGGCCTTTTCATCGCGCTGCATTAGGGAAATTAAATTTATTGAAATCGCCGAGATTTACGTTGTCGAATAAAGATCAGCGGTCTGGGAGGAAAAGTTCTTTCCAGCGAAAAAAACGCGCGTAGCGTGTGAAGCGTAACTTTATTTTCACTGCTTGCGGTGTTAGTCTTTCTGGAGAAACTAAGTATTCTCCAAAGTTTTCCATGATTTAAGCCTTCGAACGATCGCTCACGTTCAGTGGATATTTTTTGCTAAGCTAGAAAGGCTCATTGGGGAAAACCCTTACCGATACAGTGTCATCGTTTCCTGATAATCATAGCTCATATCACAAGGTTAATGAGTAGAATCCAATCGGCTGACGTTTTGACGCGTTTCATCTTCTTCAAAGCCATTATCCGAGATCGTTGTCGCTCAGGCCGAATCCTCTTCGACGGAGCACCCGCTCGAATGAAGAACCTCAACCACCGATGTATTCATATGCAGATTGGATCGTATGAAATTTGCCTATGGTACTGATTTCTTCCCTTCGAAAATCTATCATGGAGCCGTGGTCGAGAGGTTGTGGTGTTCGTCGCGGCGCGCGTGAGTCAAAGCTTAACCTCCTAACTCTCGTCGGCAGTCAACAACGAACGCCCAGTGGAACGCCACAGACAGGCTATCCTCGAGATTGCAGGGAGACTCACTCAACCAGTTTTCTACGGCGTTCAAGAAGAAGACGAAACAACGTATCAAATGCAAGAAGGACTGGCATTCGCACAGTGGAAAAAGCATTGATGACGGATCAATAAGGTGTCCGAAAAAGAGTGTGGAAAACCTGTCTGGCAGAGTATTCTAGTAACATATTTTTAGTCCTCTCACGAGGTCTGATATAGCACTTACACAATATTAGGCACGTGTTGCGGCCTTGGAGCCTCATCAGCACCACGGTTGCTTTCGGTTCAGCTAGTTTTTTGCGGGGAAATAAACCCTTGTATATAAAGGAACCGATGCCGAATTATTCGCAAAATCATCACTTGTCAGGTGATAAAATGCCTCGACCAGTGCAGTAACCAACAGTCGATCGCTCATGGCTGGTAAAATGAATCATACCTCGACATTCAACTGTTCTTGTAGATTTGTTTTTATTACCTGATATGCGGTAATTCTGATAATAATTCGGCCTTCGATTCATTCTTGTGTCGGGGTTTATTTTCCTGCAAGGGATTGGTTGAATACCAAAGCACCATGCTAGTGATGATGCTGTAAGGCCGAAACACGTGTAAAGCACTATTCAGTGCCATAACAGATCTCGTGGAAGGCTCGAAGTATGTTAGCACATTCCCATATGCCTGATAGTTTATTTTTGAGCCATGCACATGGTCTGTTATGGGCACTTCTACAGTTCACTTCACACGTGTTTCGACCTTACAGCGTCATCAGTTGCACGGTGACTTTCGAGTGTACAACACTACCCGCTCGGTGATTTGATCACTCATTGACTCGTGTGAAACGTTCGTCAACGGATCTCTATCTGAAAGGTCCCTCATCCGGAGAGGATTGACTAAGAGAAAGGCAGTGCGCTGCTGACGAGGCTGTGCAAGGCCGAAACATGTGTATTGAGCGATATAAGCGCCCATAACAGGCCTACATGCATGGCTCAAAAATTAACTATCAGGCATATTGAAGTTTGAGCGTTTTCTAAAGAAACGTTTGAAAACTAAGGGCATGTTTATCAGATTATATATTGCTCTGAGCGAGGGTCTATGAGAACAGTCGAATATAAAAGGCCATCCTCTGTTCATGATCATTGTCGAGTGAGTCTCTTCTCCTGAGCGACTTTCCACAGGTGAGATTTTGTTTCTAACAAAAACAAAGACGAAGACCACAACGAGCACGAACGACTATGGGCGATCCACTCGAATTATGGACTCTGAAGAAGTCGAAAGGCGTCAAAACGTTAACTGAGTAAAATTTTTGATTCCTATCCATTATAAGACGTTAAGTGAAAAACCCGATCTCATTTGCTGGACAGAACTTTTCGTAGAAGTGTGAGTATTCATTTGGAAGCCTAAATCTCTGGCTTAAGCGCCACATGTCCGGTTTTCTAAAAGATCTTTTTATAACGCTGTAAAGCTCAAAATAAAACTATGTCTCACACGCGCAGATTTCTCGCCGGACAGAGCTTTTTCTTTGAGCTACTGGTCATCATTCGATAGCGTAGAGTTTGCTTATTTCTAACGCCATGCTTTTTTTTTTGCGGGAAAAACTGTTTCTCTGCAGGGCTGGAAGGAAAATAAATTGAGTTCTTATGCGCGAGCAAATGGTCTTTGGCGAATTCGCGAGCCGCTGGTTTAGATGGAATGTGGGTTACGGCGGCGGTCGATCCATTTTCGATCGGTCTTTACGATAGTGCGATCTTTGTTATTCATTTACGAATTGTCTTCTCACTTTTGAAAGAAAACTTTCAGATAAAACTGCTATCAAGAGACTTTTAACGCTTCAATTTTCCTTTGAATACGGATAAATCAATCATCATCATTATCATCATGTGGAAATCGGAGGGGCAGAACGTCTCAGTTGTTTCCCGACAGTGACTCTCGAAGACATTCAATACTACGAGATTTTCTCTACTAGTTCGTTTCCTCGAAAATCGGTCGATCATCGCCTCAGCCCACCTAGCAGACTGACCTAGGCGGCCTGTAAATTGTCCAGAAACCATGTGCTCGTGTATGCGAATTCAGCTCATTTTCTGGCTGCCTGCAGAGAAACTATCTCTCCAAAAATAAGCAAAGCGTTGAAATCACCAAACATCACGCTATCAAATGATTGCCAATAGTCCAAAGAAAGAGCTCTTCCTCGGCGAGAAATCTGCGTGCGTAGACCTCGGGGGATTTCCTTCTGCAGCAACGTCAAAAAAGGCTTTTTCTAGAATCGGCCACGTCGGCCTGCAGCCAGAGAATCTGTGCTTTCGAATGCTTGCTAACACTCCTATGAAAATTTTCTGTTCGGCGAGTGAGATCGGTTTTCCAATTGTCCCCGTCATAATGGACAAGTACCAAATTTTATACCACCCTGCTGCTAATCTTGAAAGAAATAATAAGCTGTGTAGTGTTTTTCTCAAAAGCTGATTTATGAAGATGACTCTGCACACGGTTGGTCTTTCCATCTTTTCTTTACAGAATCACATGGGTGCATCGTCACGTGCATCCAGAAAACGCCGTGGAGACGATGATGACTCGGACGATGGCGGGGGACGTCGTAATAGAGACCGGTATCGTTCGGGTTCTCGGTCAAGATCGCGATCACCGTCACCAAACCAGAAGAAGTGAGCATTGACCTTTTGATATATATATATATATTATATATATATATATATTATATATATAGTATATATATAATATATACATGAGATTTTTGTATTTTATATCCAATAATGCTGAGTGATATGCAACGCTTTGCACCTTGAGTGAGAGTTTGGACCCACGTCCTCAGTACGTTCCGGAGAGCGGTGCTGAGCACTACAATACTACAAGCTTCTCTTGTGTCGTCACTCTCAAGCAAGTCAGAACCGTTACCGCGGTTTTTGTTAGAATCGATACATTGTGTCGCAGAAAGAGTGGTAACAAGAGCCCTGCTAGTGCAGTGTTAGCACGCGCCCCTCGAAAGAGTGAGACGTCAGTTCTAATCTCACTCGAGGTTCAAAGTTTTGCATATCGCTCAGCATCATAGATCTATAGTTGTAACATGTAGAACGCTTTTAAGGTGGTTAAGTAAAGAATTTTTGCTGATGCGTATTTTGCTCAGCTCACTATTTCCTTTGAGTCTTACTTATGTTTTTTCTAAGTTGAGACTATTAGCCTTTTAATACTCTAATTCATAACTTTCTTAGGCCGCGACGACGTGAAAAGGAAAGACAGTCGTTCTCCATCGGCCAAGGAAGACTTAGTGAGTGTTATCTTGACGGTACTTTACTCATATTCGGTAAATTTCTTTCTTCTTTCAGTGCGGAGTCGCTCTCCATCGAAGAAACGAATAAGCTTCGCTGCTAAACTAGGTTTGGCTCCACTCGAGATCGATGATGCTCCTAAGGTTTTCTTTCTATAACGTTTTTCATATGAGCTCGATCTGAGTGGGATATGATTTTAGACGAAAGAGACTGATGATGGTACGACCATTCATGTTGAAGACGGCTTTGAATTCCGACACAAAAGGCCTGAAAACTGGAGTGATAAGAAGAGAGAAGCAGAAATGAAGGAGAAGTTGGAGGTGGCTCATGACAACTGTACGGCTCCTTCGTCTTCCATTCTTACCACCTTTATAGAGAGCTACTGTTACTTGAGTACTACCTACCGTTACGGTATTCTGGATTTTAGACGAGTGTCTGGGGGTTTTTTTTTAATTGGTCTGCGTGACAGACTATTTCATTTAGTAAAGCTCCCATGAGAATCACTAATGCCTGTCTTACAGAAATGGATAATATGTTATTTAAATCTTTAGATTGCGAAGAAGAAACGCCATATCTATGATGAGAGTACTAACTGCAAAAGGCATAGTTGATTCCGACGACGAAGAAGATGCCGTCGACTGGGTAGCAAAGATGAGGAAACAAGAGGAAGAGAGGAGACTAGCTGAAGAGCGGGTAGTAGTTTCTGGGACCGAAAATTCTCTTACTGAAATGTCTCTATTGTTTAAGGCGAAAACCCTCGATGCCATGGACGAGGAATTTGGCATAAATAGTATAATTGCAGATGAAAAGCGAAACAAGCTAAGAAAAGAGCTAGAAGAGAGGTAGGGATTTCGTATTCATTTCAGTTACGTATATAAGTTCTAGTTTGTGCGCTATAGCGTAGAAAGAGCGATGTGTAAGATGGGCGTCAGTAGTGTAACGGATAGAGCACGCATTCATGGAAAGAGTGAGGTGCGGGTTCTAGTCCCGCCTGACGCGAAAGTTTTGCACATCGCTCTACATCTATATAATTCTATTAGGGGTTCAACTGTATTGCAACTTTTCTTTCGTTATCAACAACTTTTAGCATCAGAAACCAGTGAATTCGGATACTGGAGGGTTAGTGGTTGGTCACTCTAAGGAGGCTTTTCTTGACTCGTCAAATCAAATTCTCGTTCTGGAAGACAAAGGTCATTCTTTAGCGATATATTGTAGTACTGTCAAGATCGATAACCAATATTACTAGCTTCGGACTCCTAATCATTCTTATCTTTTTTCTTGATTGAGCCAATTTCACGAAGGTTTGAGAATTGACTCCTTTTTCCTTGCAAAGTGAAGTTCTGCGGCGCATGCTTGTTTTGAGTTTGCCTAAACCGTGAAGAACGAATGATGAGCTTTGCACGAAGTTTTGATTGACTTTTGCTATGCGGGGAGTTGTTCTGTGCATGGAACGAGTGATGAAGAGTTCTTACGGAGTTTCTGGAAGAACACCAAACTAAGGTAACTCACTCCCTAGGGTCTTCTTGACCTTCATATCATGTGAATAAACCCTCGAAATCTATTCCCGATAGCACAAATTGTTCTCGTTCAAGAACCTTATAAAAAGTGGCTCAATGAACAAAGGAGTATGATTGTACAAATTTTTTTTCTCGTCATTTATAGCTCATAGTTTGATATTTTCATCAGTGCTCTTAAGACGTACTTGACGTGGGCGACGAAGTTCTTATCAATCCAAATTTGGTTGATAATGAGAAATATGCGAGAAATGTGGAGCTGAAGAAACGCAAGGAATTACAAAGAGGATTCGATGATGTGGACGAATTCGGTGTGGTAGGTTCATTTCTAATATCTGTTCAAATCACAAGATTCACTTATAGTTCTTATCATTTTTTGGTTTGCTTGGTTTGATCAGGTCCTCGAACCTTCGTACTTTTACAAAGGCGTGTTTGACTCAGATCTATGTTGTTTTGATCTTTAAGCAAAAAAGCTACGGTGTTTTGAACAAATACGATGAGGAGCTCGAAGGTGTACAGAGGGAGAAATTCCGACTCGACGATAAAGGAGGATACGATCTTGAAAAGGACGAAAGGTACCTTTGTGTGATTAGAAGCATACGTATAGTCTTCATATTTTTCTTTTACACCTCTGACACTGATGTGATATGAGCGTATGTGGCGCAGTGGTTAGAGGTGCCCTGCGTCGCACACGAGGTCACTGGTTCGATCTCGCGCTCATGGGCTCACCAAGCCATCCATCCCTCCGGGGTCGGTAAATTGGTACCAACAGGTCTCAGACTTGTCTGGGAGGATAAGCAGCACTGACTCGGTTCAGCGGGAGGCCACCGCGAGTCATTGTAAAGGCCAGATGTGCATTCAATCACCTCAAACGAAGTTAAAAATTGAAGTCGAATGCATGGCGCATCCCTTAGGGATTGATCAACGCCGAGAGCTTTATCCTTTTAGCTTTATCCTGGTGTGATATTATAAATATTCATTTGAAAATGTTGAATAGTGGGCGATAATTTGATCCAAGCGGGAGTTGCCACGTTTCACTTTCACACTGTCGCGTACCAACACTACACCATTGAGGCCACAGCTTCACTACCACTCTATTTTTGATATGGACTAGCGTAGCTCATAGCAACCAATTTTGTTTGATCTGTTAAGCACATATCGGCATCAAACTCAGTCAAGATGACAACTATGACTAGCAACGCTGGTTCAACTCCAGCCTGGGATCGAGTTTTTTGCTTACAACTCAACATTCTTAGATGACAAACGTATTTCTTCACTTCATGTCTGTGATATTGCAGAGATGAAAGAATGCGCCGTGAATTGGAATTGGCTGGTAAGACACTTGTCAACATGGAAATGCAAAAATATCATGTAGGAGCGAGTTCTACACGAAGGTGATAGCATCGTTCAATAGTGTTGAAGTTTTGATTAGAAATTCTAACATTCAACATCATAAATGTTTTCCGCTTAGGAGGAGATGACTGCGTTTCGTAAGGTTAAGAAAGGAACGAAAGAGAAGTCTACACGAAAAAGAAAAATTCTCAAAGCGGATGATTTGGTGCCTGACGAACCAGCTAGCGGGCGTGATCTTGGCTCCAGGTATTTTCATGCATTTGTAGGCGTATATTTTTATTCTTGCTGTTTTTTTATCTTTTTTTTTATTGAGCAGTGTGTACGTCCTAATGATTTATTGAACCGTTATTATGACAGTACAGATCTCATCCACCTAGATAGCCTTTTGGTGACGAGGCCCTTTCTGCTTTTTTTCAGACTCACACGGACATTCGGTAGCTATATTCTCAGCGATTGAGCACTGTACTTAATGCTGGAAGGTTTTTCCCAGAGCATTGTATCAGCGAGTATTTGATGACTTATCGCTCGAGCCTGTGTTTTTTTTTTTTTTTGCTTGGGTAGCGTTTGTGAATGGTCTTTCAGCAGATTTTTAGTGTAAAATTGACAGAAAGAAAAGAAAGGCTGTAAATTAATCTCAATTTTGAACTTATGTGATGTTGGCATCTCTTCTTCGATCAGTTGCCTTCTTGATCATCGGTATTCTTCTTGGATATTGGTGTTGGACGTTTTGGCGCGATCGTCTCCTCGGAGCCGTGTTGTCTAGTCTAGGGACTCGGGAGTACTATCACGGCTTTGAAAAGTACTCGCCGAAACACCAGCCACCAATATTCAAGACGATCCATCGATGGTCAAGAAGAACAATCGATCGGAGATGAGATACCAACCTTGCGAAAAGCTCAAAATATGAAGCTAGTTATTAAGCTATTCTTTTTCATTCTCTAACTTTTACATTATTAACATGCCGAGAGGGAAGTCGTCTTCCGGTCTTCCGAGACCTGTCGTAGTTATTTGACTGAATAAAATTAATTAATTTGTAAGCTAAGTTTGCTTTTTGAGAAGGTCTTTGTAGAGTGCTGGAAGAGCGAAAAGTGGATCACATTTTGTCCTCCTAGTTTAGGCTGCTCAGGTTTTTGTATTGGGTGTATTTGGCTATATAAATGAGAATGAAGCTACTGCTATGGAGCGGAAGAGTAACATCTCTTCCACAGTTCCTAATATCAAAACCTAGAAATGTTTTTGAACAAGGAAATACTCCTCAAATAGTAAACAAAAATTGTGTTCTTTCGAGGCGGGTTTGAGACCGCTGCGCGTATTGCGATTCGAGAGGTACGCGGTAATGTGGGTCCAAAAGTGAAAATGAATGTAATATCAATTCTGTTGGTAGATCCAATCAAAAATGGTCTTCTCAATATATGAATATACGGTACCGGAATGATCGAGATTGAGTTTCGATTGACTACTAAAAGTCTAAAAAGAAGGCGAATAGATCTTATAAAGGAGAAATGTTATTATAACACTGTCGAAAGTACTAGTTTTTATAACAACCTTTGTAGGAGGGCAGAAAGAAAACGTGAGGTCAAAATGGAGGACGGACAAGAAAGTGACATTCGTTTCGACAGAGGAGACGCTGATAGTGTGGGTGCAATGACTTCGAGCAGCTGATATGTCGACCTAATTCTTTTTGTGCTACTGTTGCAGAAGAATGATGCCGACAACGAGTCAGCCGAAAGCTCAGGACCATGGAAGCGTGCTACAAAGAATGCAGTCAACATTGATCTATTGAAGTCTCTTTTGAATCAAGGCAAGGACAGTGACGAAGATAGTGATGGTAGGTTGTGCTATTTACTGAAGACTTTCTCAATGGACAAATAGTCTTAGTGTTATCTCAACTATTACGTATTTTTGAGATGGGAGGAAGGTGGCGAACTGGTAATGATGCTCCGTGCGAGTCGGTTCTCCACCAGCACTGTCGGGTACCCATTAACCAACTCCTCGTTCTTGGTAGATTGCTTGGAGACGTGGTCATTCATATTCCATGTCGTTCACGAAGAAGGGAATCCTTAAGCAAGCGTGAATAGGAGGAGATGAATGGAATACCGAAAGTACTTGGACCCACAGAGCAAAAAAGAAGCTATTACGGACTAATTAACTTGATAAAGTTTCGTAACCGATTGGTCCATAATCATAATCAGTTCAAGCCGATGACTGAAGACCGTTTATCAACGCGTTCACAACCAATGCATGATTTTCCAAGCACTGTTGTCCGTTCCACGTCGCGACTTACCAGGACTTGTTGTGAGGGACACTTGCTCCGATATAAGCCTGGGGCTCAGTTGATAATCTCATTTGACTATTCTTATTGTTATCCTACTTACTTGATTATCCTTGCAAATTGGAACCTCTTGAAGCCTTTGAGAGGTCTAATACGACCCTTATACATGCAAGACACGTTTCGACATAACAGCTTCGTTAGTTGTAGTGCCTTTCGGTTCAGTTAGATTCGCTCGACGATATTCCCTACATAGAACTGGATGAACCGAAAGGCACCGTACAGCTGACGAGGCTATGATGCCGAAAGACGTGTCCTGCAGGTGTTTAAGTGCCATAATAGACCTCATTAAAGGCGCAAAATATGTTGCTAGATTATACTATCATGAGCGGGGTCTTGACAACACTTGGAACGGAAGGTTTTCTTGAAACGCTTACGATCGACGTCTTTAAGCCATCTACGAAGAATTTGCATTTATGAGCACAACATAATTTCAACTTCTTCTCACATCAATAAGCGCAAAAACTGTCCTAAAGGGATTCATGGTGCTCAGTCGCCATTATAGAGTATAAACTTCTTTTAGTGTGCAATACCGATTTTGACAAATACTCTGCCGTTTTATTTTTTATCAAGATGCGCTGGCATTCGTACTTTCGATAGCCTTCTTGAAGCTTCTTCAATTATATTTTATCTTTCACTGATCGAAAATCCCTTTCTGTAACGATAAAAGTCTGTTTTCATCACGAAACTGAACACAATGATGGTAGCGCGGTACCGAGCGTGTTATGCATATGAGATCACATTTCTTTTTGTATATCAATGATCGTCATTTTATTAGACCATCTCATAATTTTTGGCAGAAGAGTAATAAACACCAAATTCGTTAATAAAAATGATTAGAATTTCATGATTTTATACCTTTATTTCGAGTGCTTTGTTTAGACCACGCTCAAATTTCAGTATATCTTTTCATTACTATTTGAGCCCACATGTCATGTGGTCTGGTAAGGGCTCTTGTACAGCCCGAGACACGTGTTGGCTCAAACAATAATGAAAGGATATATTGAAATGTGAGCGTGGTCTACTCGAAATAAAGGTATAATTATGATAAAAGTACCAGCCAAAGAGCAGTCGAGTGCGCAACCACTGTGTTAGGTGAAAACTTCACTTGACATGGAGTGTAGAAACGTTCTTCTTCGATGACTCTCTATAAGGAGTGTAATGCTCCCGAGAGAACTGACTATAAAAAGATCGAAAGACGACGGGTTCTGCCCGGCTGATGAGTCTGTAAGGACAAAACACGTGTATCGGGCTGTACAAGAGTCCCTTACCAAGACCACATGACATGTTGGCTCAAATAATAATGAAAGAATATATTCCATAATTTTGTTATTATGCGATTGCGCATTCTTTTGTAAACATTCTTGCTGTAGGAGGGGGCTGTCGTGGGAAAAAATTCCTTACTAATCACATACGATTGGCTCGTATGAGAAAATGCTAGTGAAGCAGCGTTCACGATTATGGAGTTTCCTCTGACGGCCGAGCGCGACTGATCATCCAGACCTATTCTCTCCAGCTTTGTAATTCGCGAAACACTTCCTGGCCGTCCTTTCTGTAACCGTATCATCGCCTTTGTTCCCAAGACAGCTCTTTTATAAAGCAAGTATAGGCAAATTGTATACCACAATGTTTGCAAGAAAATGCTCAATTGAACGGTACCAAAGTCATGCAATTTTATTCACTTATATTTAACAAACTTGATATTTGTTGCTCCTAGTGCTAAAGCTTATGGAAGGACTTAATTTTAGGAGATTATTTTTGCGATTTCTCTAACAAACATCTCTATGCGTTCAATTGCAGAAGAGTGTGGCGTTGTACATGATCTCGATAATGTCGTATAGATGATGATGCTGAAGATGAGTTTGTTTAATGTTCTCGATAAGACTCGTCGTCTTAGGCAGGTGGTGGTCAAGAGGGAAGATGACGATGTTGCCCAGAAGGTTAGTGTGTTCACTCTCACAGTGTTTGAAGCTATCACTAGTGGGACTAATGCCCCACTCTGTTCCAGTAGACATCGTTTTTGTTTCTGAATTTTTTTATGTGTATCGTACCTATATATCATCTATCTATGTCAGTTTTTTTCTGTCGCATTGAAGCCGGGAGATTTGGGTCTTCCAGGTCCATGAAATGATTACGTCACATCAAATCAAGATGGAAGTTGAGGATTCTAGCAATGGATACCAGTCTGCTATGAAGGATGGGGCCGTGACTTTAGATTCCACAATGGAATATTGCAGAAATATCGGTGATTTTACTTATTAGTTTGGTCAGGACACTAAATTATCTATTGGTTATATTATAGGAGATATTCCCACATATGGATTGGCTGGTAATCGAACAGATGCCATAGATGTGTCCGACATGAAGGGCGAAATCGATGAAGCAGATGAAAATGCAATCAAGTTGGTTAACTTTGTTAGTTCGTCAGATTTTCAGCGTTCTTGTAATTCCACACGTTCGTTGTACCCTTATTTTCAAAAACTGACTTGATTCTGTCATGTCGAAATGTAAAGATAATTTCAGAAATGGAAGCAGTCGCAGATTGAAAGGGAGGCACGACGTAAGGAGCGTCAAAGAGTCAAAGATAGCAAGGGTAAATGGCTTGATAAAACCCAGTGGCAGTGCCTACTTTGGACACGTGACGATGAACGAGAGTTCAGGAAGCCAAGAGAACTGTAGGTCATTTCATGGGAGAATTTATGGATCTGATGATTATTAAACTCATTTTATCAGGCAGAGTATTCCGACGATGATGACGATGACAGTTTGGATGCTGTTAACGGTAGGAACGAGTACGAGAATGTGCTTGGAAAAGAAGCGGATGTCAGCAAAGGAGTCGGCGCAATGCTCAAACTGGCGGCCCAGAAGGTTTTTATTTTTAGAGATCTTTATTTCAATAAATGCTTAACTCAGAATAAGCCAAAACTCTCAACGTTGATCAATCCTTGGGGGTCCCCGATATTTGTTTTCATCTAGCTCGCTTGAGGTGATTGAATGCATATCTCGTCCATATCAAGGTGGACTTTTGGTGGCAACCGATGTATGGAGTGGGCACTACTATCCTCCCAGACTAGTCTGGTACCAGTTCATCGACTCCGGAGGAATGAAAAGCTTGGTGAGCTTTGAGCGCAGAGTCGAACCATCAATCACGTATGTTTGGCAGAGCACCAATAATTACTGCGTCTTATACGCTCAGCTCCTAATGTTATCGGTTATGTCACTTTCTATCCTTCAATTAGTGGGAAACCCGAAAAGACACCTTTAGTTCCCGTTTGTCCTAGCAGTGTCAGAACTACTAAGCCCGCTTCTAAGTATTCTGCCTTTAATAACACCTAGCACATTTCTCTCCTTTAGGTCCTCCTTTCTATGTATTTTGACTCTGAATCGTTGCTGGAGACGTCAACATTGATTATCTGCTTGATGTCAGTTAGCACGCGAAACGGCATGTTTTACTAATCCCGGAAACTGAAAGCTTATCTTCTGAGCATGGACGTGGGCTTTGGTTGAGCTGGAGAGTCTGGCTATCAGTATCATGACTTAGTTCCTGGTATCTTGCCAGTATCCTGTATCTTATCCTTATATTAAAGCTACTATAACATGCTTCAATATACCCAGCCTTTTGACATAAACCCGATTTCAGGTAGGAAATAAACTGAATTAAACAGTCGTGGCGAAAAAATTATTGGACTACCTAGTAATATTTCTGCTTTGGTCAGTCTATCATGAGTCAGACCGTATTACTGCATTACTGATTCACTCAAGACTTTTCGCGTAGTTGAATTTATAAAATCAAATATCATCTAGGTTTGGGCTGACTGAGCAAATTGAGCGCAAGCTAATTTCGTCTTCTCAACTGAGCTTCTTCTTTATACTTTGAGATATTTCAGGGTTATCTCAATGACAATGAAGTAAAAAAGAAAAACCGGTCAGAATCTGGATCATCTTCGGAATCAGTCAAAGACTCAGGTGGAGCAAGGGAAATAGTGAGTGACTGAATCGGTGAATATTTAAAGTATAAAGCGAGAATGGTAATATTAAGCGATATCGAAGACAAGTACGCTAAAAAGTTGGATCGACTAGGCACCACAGGCGTGGTCCGATTATGCCATTTACGGAAAAGAAAGATTACCATCCAGAGGTAAAAACTTGGTTTTTATTATTTCATTTATTTCTATTTAGTATACAGCTAGCTTGATGTGCATTTTCTGCAGGTGAACATCCAATATGTTGATGAAAAAGGGCGTATCATGGATCAGAAAGATGCCTATCGGGAGCTATCATATAAGTTAGTTTGGGCTAGTTCCCGTACACTTTCTATTTGCGGCACTTGCTTCCTTTATCCTTTTGTTTTTATTTAGATTTCATGGTCGTAATCCTGGAAAGAAAACAAACAGAGAAGCGGATCTCTAGGCGAGACAAGAAGGAGATGTTGAAACAGGTGTGTTTAACTGCTTCACAAGAATTGTAGTGTGGCAATTCGTAGCTTTCTGCAAGATTTTTTTGAATTTCATGTAGTTCAACATAAGTCCGGTTTTTTTTTCAAGATGAATAGTTCCGACACTCCTCTTGGCACACTGTCTAAACAGTTAAGAAAAACAGGAACAGCTGCAAACACCGTATCTCGTACTCAGTGGATCTGGACGTAGTGATCAGTACGTTTAGCTTTCGTTGCTTTAGCGATGACGATAAATGAAAACAGAGGTCTTGTTGAAGAATTGTTTATTGATGCGTTTTTATGGGACTGCTTTTCAGCCTCGCTTGAAATAATGTAATATTGATAACATATCTTTGGCCTTTCATAAGGTCTGATATGACACTTATTGCTAGACGTACGTTTCGGCTTACATGTGAAACCTCATCATAGCGCAGCCTTTCGGTTTAGCCGAGGCCTTATGTATGAAGGAATTGGCGCCGAACTCCTTACACTGCATGCGCGTTGAAAAGATCACCTGAACATTGCAGTGACAGTCGATTGCTTGGTGGCTGGTAAAACAAATATGGCAGTACTTTTTTACTCGACTTTTTTTGAGACCTCGCTTAAAACAGTTCAGTCTGATTACATATTTTAAGTCTTTCATGACATCTGATGTGGCACTGATAGTGTTGAACGTACGTTTGTGCCATGCTATCAGATTATATTGTTTTAAGCGAGGTCTTAAGAACAGTCCATTAGAAAAAATATTGCTTTATTTGTTTTACCAGCCATCGAGCAATCGACTATCACTGCATGGTCAGGTTATTTTTTCACCGGGCGTGCCGCCAGTGTAAGACATACGGCGCCGATTCCTTTATATGTAGGGCCTCGCTCAAACTGAGAAGCATGTGCTACGGATGAGGCTTGAATTAGAGCCGAAACGTACGTCTAGCACTATCAGTGCCATATCAGACTTCGTTAATGGCTTAAAATATGTTATCAGACTATATTGTTCGTTTATAGTATAGATATTTTAGACCAAAATATAATCTTGGTTGGGATTTTTGGCTAGATGTCCTAAATAGTACGTTTGTGCCGTATAATGTTATTGACATTATAATTGCTTATCTTTTAGCACATCATTGAAGAAGAATGATGCTCTCTAAGTGTCTCCAATTCGAATTGTGAAACTGTGTAATTGCATATTTTTCACCCTCATTTTTGATTGTATACTGCCGTTGTAATTAAGTTGTTTCCGTCGTAACTTATGACCAATTTTCCTTGAACGTTTGCATTAGTAATTGATATACGTGTTCTTCTTAAAGACTACCCTTGTTGAGGCTAGTGGAAACTTAGTACCAATTGTTGTTTGTTCTCTTTGTTGCCGATGTGATTCAATGGCTAACGTTTCGGTGACAACGGCCTTCTTCAAAGCCTTGCGACGGTCAAGAATTTTGTGTGAAGCTATTCATATGATTCGGAATCACCAACGGTATAAATGGGTCACCATTGTACAAATGAACGCTTCTCTACTGATGAAAAACTACTCACAGTTTTATAAGGTGTGACACTAC